>SZWC01005685.1:26885-37625 GCA_023375785.1 Penium margaritaceum | reverse complement strand
GGGGGGGGGAACCACAGCGGACCCCGATCTCGGGGTCCGTCCAGCAGGACCCAGAGGTCAGGCAGAACCCAGCGGTCAGGACCCTGTGGACTGTCCGCCGCGCCCAGCATCCTGCCCTAACCGGAGAGGTCCACAGAGCGTACAGCGTTGAGCGTCATACGTCCAGAGTCCGGCGTCCAGCGTCGAGTCTACCGTCATGCATCTGGCATCTAGCACCCAAAGACAGGGAAAAGAAAGAAAAGAAAAAAAAACGAACATCGGCCTTCCGCATCTCTAAACGTGCCCCACCATGTCTGTGATCGGCCGGATTGAGATCGATCGATCCGCGATCCGGATCGAGCGGGTTGATTCGATCTCGAGCCCCTAGATTGAGGATCAAAGTCAACACTGTTGCCGGCACATGATGGACTTGAACACGACCTCAAACATTCAAGTACAAGTTAGGCTGATTCTCATGCGATGTCCAAACGAGTCGGAAGGATGTTTTCTGATAGTCTCGAATCACGCTGAATCAACTTGTGTGCAATTGTAGGAGGTGATGCATAATGGCAAAATGTTGACAATAGGCGATTTCTGTTGCGGCAAAGTTTTCAGAGTGTCGTCGTGTTTGTCTCGCGAACATTGCTTGCTGCAGAGCCGTTTGCAACCACTACATACAAGGATTGAAGACTCCTCAGAGCACTAAGCTGTTCTGGAATGCTCCCATTGAACTGGTTGGTTCCCAAGTTCCTGCACCTCATGCACGGGTTGCACGGGCACATCAATCGCAACAACAAAAATCTGAATGGTACAACCTGTCGTGGAAGTTGCTGCACCTTGTTGAAATGCGAGTTGAACAAGTTCTTTGGATAAGCTCCATGCAAGGTTAGCATGTGACCGGTCACTCTTGACAGACGTGAGCTGTTGGCAAGTGGCTGTTAGTGGCAGTGTGGCAGCAGCATGCTGTGAACCCTTGGGGGTCTGAGGCAAGTTTACATGACAACATTGACCTTTGTCTTGGCTTCGAAAAAGCTATACTCTGCCCAGCACTTCATCCCAAAGAGGAGATGTTCGTGATCGGGCAGTCTGACCAAGGCAAACGTTGTGCAGTGATTTGTACCATGGCAAATTGCAAGACACTGGACAGTTTCATCTCCGTACATAAACATCAACCTGTTGCATCCTGGAGGGTCAGAACACAGTGCTTGGCCTGAGTTCCAAGTTCTAATTGAGATCTGGTTGA
Source organism: Penium margaritaceum (assembly GCA_023375785.1). Classification (NCBI taxonomy): domain Eukaryota; kingdom Viridiplantae; phylum Streptophyta; class Zygnematophyceae; order Desmidiales; family Peniaceae; genus Penium; species Penium margaritaceum. The sequence continues at coordinate 36,403 of SZWC01005685.1, read as the reverse complement.
AAACATGAGTACTTTCAGACCACAGAAAAATGTTCTCAAATAGTTTTATAGTGAGCGTCACTATGCTCAAAAGTGAGAACAAACTTTTCCTCAGCTGCAAGCCCCCTCAGTAGCTGGTACAATGCTCCCGTCAAAGGCCACCTTTACTAGCCCGACCTGGTGTCAGTATCCCCTGCCAGTAAAAGTGACCAAAGTGGGTTGCTCGATGAAAATCATCAGGTCACAACAGTGAATAGATGATGTTTTGCTGGTTCTGTAGCATTTTACGCAACTCGATTCCGAGTCCGTTTGAGGGAGATATGGATTTTCAAGGTTTGACGGCAATAGGTCCGGTTCAAGTGACAGCTCCTGCACTACCAGCACCAATGACGGCCACAATTATTGGCCAGGGAGGTTTGGAGCGGCTTTCAAAGTAGAGAGGGGACAGGAGGACCTTCAAGGAGCTTCAAGGAAGGTCCCTACCAAGATTATTGGCTGTACACATGGCACGGATGGTAATTCTCTTGTGTAAGAGTGTGACTGCCGCTTATCCCGCTAGACTAGGAGTGTGATAGGAGGTGAACTTTGACACAGTGGTTCTTCCAGCTCCATGTGCCAAATGAGACGTACTTAGGCCTGTAAGAAAGATGTGCTAATGTCATTTCTCATTTCAGAGTCAATTCAGACATTTGCTTTCGTAATTTCTGTATGTGCAACCTGTAACTCCCTCTCACAAACAGTTGGTCCTACCTAGGCGGCTCTCTGTAAGCCTGATCACCTCTCTGAGGGCTGCCCAAGTTTCTATCAGTGGTATCAGAGCTAGAACAAGGCTTTGTCTCATCCTTGAGGCATTCCTTGCACCCTTATGTGTAAGAGAGCCGTTTGTGGGCTGAACGTTGCATTACTATGGTGACATCCGCTTCTGTGGTGACCGACGTCAACATCGCCAAGTTCTAAGGCAAGAACGTCTTCAACTGGAGCAACGACATGAAGATGGTGCTGATGGAGAAGAGTGTGTGGAGCCAGGTGGATGAGAAGGGAAAAAAAAAGCAGAAAGCTCCCTCTCTCCTGGCGAGGCCCGTATCTACCGTGAGAAGCGTGACCGCGCCCTCGCAACTATCTACCTCCACCTCACCGAACGACAGCAACTCCTTGTCCGTGGCATTCTCACGTCAAAAGAGGTTTGGAAAAAGCTTGAATCCACTTATGCTTCCAAGTCAATCCTCATGAACATGCAGCTGCGTCGTCGCTTTCACTTTGCGAAGATGGATAAGTCAAGATCCATGATTGACTACATCAACATGGTGAAGTCTCTCTCTGACCAGCTTGCTGCGATTGAGGACCCTGTCGATAAGCGTGTGCTCATGCTAACGATCCTCTCTGGCCTTCCTAGCAGTTTCACTCCACTCATTATGCCCTGGACAAGCGGCGACAAGCTCTCTCTCAATGATGTGGAGGAGAGCCTGCTGTTTGAGGAGGAGCGGCAAAAGGGAGAGGAGGGCGCAAGCGGACTGGACGTCGCTCTCATCACCATCTCTGGTCCTGAGGGTGGTGCTGCACCAACCAGGGGCAACGGTGGAGGAGGGAAGAAGAAGGGGAACTGCCACTACTACAAGAAGCCGGGCCATTGGGCGCGCGAATGCCGGAAGAAGAAAGCGGACCTTGCAGCTGGAACGCGAGCGAGAAAGCATTCCGACGCTTCCGCGAACGCAGCAGATTGGGAGAGTGAATTTGTGACCACCATACGGGTCCTGCATGTCTCCGACAACACTGCCTTGCTCGGGATCATAGTCTCGGGAGCCACGCGGCACATGACATGTCGCCCGGAGTGGTTTGTCGTCTACACCGCCATCGAGCCTCGTCAGGTGTATATGGGAGACAATCATGTACAAATGGCGGTTGGGGAGGGTGAGATTGTGTTTTCTGCTTCTATTGAGGGCAAGCACGTGGAACGTCGTGTAAAGGGGGATGCTCCATGTTCTGGGGCTGGCAGCTAACCTCCTCTCTGTCTCGTTTCTCATATCCAAAGGCATGCAGGTTTGCTTTGAGAATGGTGGGTGCACCATCTCTGCCCGTGCAGGTTGTGTGCTTGCAAAAGCGAGCAAAGAGGACGGTCTTTACCGCCTCTATGTGGCGTCGGAGAAGGAGGCCGACTCAGCGTTGGCGGCGAGAGAGGGAAAACATCGGCCTGTGGCACCGTCGGCTCAGTCACCTCGGCTTTGGCACCATCATCTCCACCAATAGAGTCGTCTAACCTTGAGCTTCTCGTCCTCACAGTCACCGATGACCTAGCCACATTCGCTGAAGCCATACGCAGCGCGGAGGTGGCGGATTGGCGTTGCGCAGCAGACAAAGAGTATGGTGCGCTCATGAAGAATGGCACCTGGACCCTCGAGGAGGCTCCACGTGGTAACCTAGTGGTTGGGTACCGGTAGATCTTCAGGCGCAAGCGTGATGCGGATGGTAAGGTGCTCAAGTACAAAGCACGGTTGGTTGGAAAGGGGTCTGCACAGACTGAGGGTGTGGATTATAATGAGACATTGGTACCTGTCGCAAAGCTCCCATCCATCTGATCGATCCTCGCTCTTGCTGCTGCTATGGACCGGGAGGTGCACCAAAGGGATGTGACGTGTGCATTTGTGAATGATGATCTCAAGGAGAATGTGTACATGGAGGAGCCGGAGCGGCATGTGGTGGAGGGAAAGGAGGATTTGGTGTGCGAGCTTGTGAAGACCCTCTACAGCCTGAAGCAAGCCCCGCGAGCATGGTACCACAAGATAGATGAGTAGCTAGCTGGCCTTGGCTTTGTGCGTAGTGAAGCTGACCATGCAATCTATGGGCGCACGCAAGAGGCAAGCTAGGTCATCATCTTGCTCTATGTTGATCATCTGCTCATTGCATCTGACTCCACGTCTCTTTTGGCCGATGTGAAACAGTCCCTTGCTGCCAGGTTTGACATGAAAGACATGGGAGAGCTCAGCTACTACCTTGGCCTTCAAGTCAAGCGCGACCGACAGTTGCTGACTTTGGAGTTGTCGCTGAGCACGTACGTGAACGACATCGTCAAGCGCTTCAACATGGCAGGAGCGTGCAAGGGAGCAACACCACTGGAAATGGAAGCGAAGCTGAGCATGACGCAAATTCCCCGTGGCATGCAAGAGAGCAGCCGCATGGAAGCAGTGCCGTACCAAGCAGCAGTTGGGAGCCTCATGTACTCAGCAGTCGGCACGTGCCTCCACATCAGCCAAGCAATGGGGGAGTGCTTAGCAAGTTTTGCGTGAATCCGGGCGTGCCACATAAGGAGGCGGTCAAGCGCGTGTTGCGCTACTTTGACTACTGCAGCAGCCTTTGCCTCACCTTCAACGGCAACAACAGCCCCATCCTCATCGGCTACAGCGATACAGATTGGGGAGGTGAAGTGGACACAAGGAGGTCAACCAGTGGGCTCGTGTTTGTACTCAGGAGAGGTGCAATCAGTTGGAGGAGCAAGAAGGAAAAGTGCGATGCCCTCTCCTCCACCAAAGCTGAGTACATTGCCTTGAGTGAAGCAGCAAAGAAAGCCGTGTGGTAGCGTGAGCAGCTGGCAAGCCTTGGAGAGCAACAGATCACAGCGACTACAATCTACTGTGACAACATGAGCGCCATTGCTCTGCCCAAGAACGCAAAGTTTCACGCCCGCACCAAGCACATTCACCTGCGATATCACGTCATCCATGAACTCGTGGCGAAGCAGGTGGTGCAGATCAAGTTCTGCCCTTCAAGCATGATGTTAGCACACTTCTTCACCAAGCCACGGGCAGCGCAGCGCTTTCAGCAGCTGAGGGGACAATGTGGACTTGAGTGATTTTTATTCGTGCAAAGTGGGAGAATGTTGGATATGGAGTGCCAAAAAAAGTGACCAAAGTGGGTTGCTCAATAAAAATCATCAGGTCACAACAGTGAATATAGGATGTTTTGCTGGTTCTGTAGCACTTTACGGAACTCGATTCAGAGTCCATTTGAGGGAGATATGGATTTTCAAGGTTTGGTGGCAATGGGTCCGGTTCAAGTGACGGCTCCTGCACTACCAACACCAATGACGGCCACAATTACTGGTCAGGGAGGTTTGGAGCGGCTTTCCAGATAGAAAGGCGCAAGGAGGACCTTCAGGGAGCTTCAAGAAAGGTCCCCATCAAGATTATTGGTTGTGCACATGGCAGGGATGGTAATTCTCTTGTGTGAGACTGTGATTGCTGCTCATCCCGCTAGGCTAGGAGTGTGCTAGGAGGTGAACGTTGACAGAGTGGTTCTTCCAGCTCCATGTGTCAAATGTGGCGTACTTAAGCTTGTTAGAAAGCTATGCTAATGTACTTTCCCACTCAAGAGTTGATTTAGACATTCTCGTTCTTTGCAAACGTACATTCGCTTCTGTACTTTCTGTCCGTGCAATCTGTAACTCCCTCTCACAAACAGTTGGTCCTGCCTAGGCAGCTCTTGGTGAGCCTGATCACCCCCCTGAGGGCTGCCCCAGTTTCCATCAAACTCATCCATGTCAATAATGCTCAAATGGTTTTAAAATCTCAGTCAGAATGAGGTAGACTGTGGTATCTTATGTTTAGTGGTGCATGAGACGTGGAGCCTCCCCTCTGTGTCTTAGAGCACAAGTGCCTTGATTGAGACCGACTAGACAGAAGGGAAACATGATGCCTATAAACAGTTTTAGAGAGAGATCAGCTTTTCAGCACTGTGTTCGATGGATTTCTGCTGTTTAATGTTGTCCCACATAATGCTGACAAAGCTATGATTCTATTCCTGGTGGCATGCACCACGTTTCACTCAAAGAGAGGAATCAAGCCAACCTGTTGCAGCCAAAAATGAAATCCAATCACATGTCGTACACAGTCTCTTTGTTGAGGGATTGCAGTTCTTCCTTGAATTCCTGCGTACGAGTAACTTACCACTCCACAAGGTTTATCAGTGCACTGAATGCTGCTGGAATGCTTCCGCTCAGCTGGCTGGCCCCCAACCTCCTGCATGTGTTGTGTTTGACAAGGCATGAGATTTGGACAGTCTATGATGCAAGTAGTGCGCTGATTGCTTCTTATAGGATTAAAAATTCTTGGACACCGGCTGAAGCGTCAAAAGAGCTCTAATCCTAATTGCTTCTCGTAGCCACGGCTTCCAGCTTCATAACAACAGTGGATTCACCATCCCAGACAAAGGATGCTGCACATAGTGCAGTGTTGGATGCAATGGTGTGGGGATGTCGGCAAAGGTGGGTTGGCCTCACACACCGTACAAAGTGCAACAACAAGTGATGCTTCCACGGAACAGACTTTCCCGGTGCCAAACTTGTTGTCTGCTCCTCAGCAGAAAGATTCCCCTTCACCCAACCTCCCCTGTCATCACAGCCAGCATTCGTAGGAACTTCAAGACATCACCAGCTTTAGATGAGTGCAGTAAGTCAATANTTTTCAGTCAGCCTGTCCAAAGTCAAAAACTCCCAATGACGCACACAGTGTGTGCATGTACAATGTAGACATCCTTGCAAGCACATTTGAAGTGTGCGCGTTTTGTGTGTATGGTAAGCTAGTGGCATGGACAGGACATACCCTCAACATGTATGTTCATGTGTGTGATCTAAGTGACTTCACATGTTCGAACAAGAAATTGTGCTCAGATATTGTCAGGAACACTACATTGGCATGCCCTGGCATGCAAAAGGCACTACATCTGGCCATTAGGACACTAGGCCCTCTTGCCTTGTCATACCTATGTTACACTGACCCTCTGGAGGAGGAGGACAGTCTGTTGATAATCTGATGCCTCCTTCAATTTCCTGTTCTTTCACCTTCCAACGTATTGTGCCATGGGTGGCGGCATTTCTCAGTCTACCACGTGCTTGTGCCGGTCTGCGGAGGCATCCCTTCTTTCTACCAATAAAGAAGAAGATCTCAGATCTTAAGATCTGAGACCCAATATCTTACGATCTTAATATCGAAGATCTAGGATTCTAAGACTTAAGATCTTTAGAAGAAAGATCAAAGATATCAAGGCCTCTAAAAAAAAACGGAGGCAGAAAAAGGGAACTCATCTGCAATACATGTTTGCTCCCATTCAGTGGTTGCTTCCTACTGCCCCAGTAACCATTTCCGTACCCCTTGCATGATTGGCCCCATTGAAGCTGCCGTCATGCAACCTCTGCACCAATCCAGTGACCCGTTCTCGCATACTTGCAGCATAACCACACTCTGCTGCTTCCCATGGTGACATGATGATGTTGGCCACTAATGATTCTGCTGCTGCTTCTACTGCTGCTCTGCAATGGCATCTTTCTCTTCCTCAGACTGCACTGAGCCCAGCTGCTATCTTTTGCGCCAGTGGTATCACCATCGGCTGCATTCTTCCACACATGACTGTGCAGAGTTGGCCACCAATTTGGAACCGGCGTACTTGCCACTGTTGATTATGCACCCTGTCCTTTTGCAGAAGGTATGCGTCTCTGTGGCCACAACATACTACGTAAGTCATTCCAGTAACCTAGCGGTTCTGTTTTGAGGAGTAGATGCAAATCACTCTTCTGACAACATTGAGAGTGGTGGAGGAGAACACGTTGGCCTTTGAAACTGCTTGAAATGATGCAAGGATGTTGTGCATGCAATTCAGTAACTTATCTGCATGCACCTTGCACTCTGCCCTGGCCCAATGCCAAGGCTTACTGGTGTAGTCTTTCCTTGCATTGTTCGAGTACGTCCCGCTGCATCGTTACACTATGTTCCTCTGTGAATGCAAATTCAAATCTGGAAGTTTCCACTTGGCGGTTGGCAGCAGTTCTTGAGCTGACGTCACAACCCCTAGGCAACTTCAACAGTCCGCCTACAATGAATTGATGTCCTCGCTGGCCCTGGTTCAACGGTCATAGCTGACTACTCAACCCTTCACCGTCATCTTCCGAGAAGGTTATTCTCTACCCTCCCTTTCAGCCATTTTCCCACTATTGTCTGCTCCACCCGCAGGCCACTAGACTAGTGGGCCGTCAGGGAAAAAGCAGCAGTAGCAGCGGTAGGCTCAGCAGCAGCTGCATCAGCAAAGTCGGCGGCAACAGAAGCAGGAGCAGCAGTAACAGTGTTGGCGGTGGCAGCAGCAGCAGCTGCGGCCACGGTGGGGGCATCCTGTTTCTTTTGTGAGTGGGGGTTGTTAACTGGGCCACCCAGGTGCCCCCCCCCCCCCCCCCCCAAGAAAAGGGAAGAGGTCATCTTGAAATGATGCTGAGGGCATATAATGTCCGCTTTTCAAAAGGTAGGTCTTGCCACTCCAGCCTGGAGATGAAATCGCCATGGTAGTGCATCAGCCATTAAGCAAAATTCCTTGGAAATCATGCAAGAAAACTTCTATGCCATTGCTTCCCGGACATCCATTCCTTGGTCGCTCAGGTGTGCATGGCCTTCTTGGCAAAAGCATCTTCATGGTGAGGGTGCACTTTGAGTCACCACTCATGATGTCAATGTAGCACCAGCAGAATGCAGCTATGTTTTGTTTGCACACCGACCTCATCGCTCGGACACCAAGTCCATGCTGTCAGTAGAGTCGGACAGCATCCATTGTTGTTGATGAAATCTTCACGCCATCCTCACAGTACATTTTTTGCCGGTTTGTTTGACTCCTCTAAGCTGGTCGTCGCTGCAGAAAATCCACTCCGGTTCAGAAACACCTTTCATTTTTGTCTCCTTTCGTTCTGCAAATCTGTTTACATTAGGTACCATGTAAACTAGGTATAAGTTATTCTGGGTGTTATCTCCCATTAGGTTCATTTATTTGTCCCATGCCCTGCACGGCAGTGGGTATTCAGTGGGTGTACAGCATCGTGCAATCCATCAGCGGCGATGTGATTGAACGTGTCCAAACGTGGGATGATTTCCCTGCATGGAGACGCAGACATCCGCTGCTGCAAAGAATTAGCAATAAGGTTTGACCTGTACTTTGCATTTTGTGGGGAATAGGAAATTCTGGGCACCTCGTCAGTGGAACAGTACAATGTGCCCATATTGATCATTTTTTGCCAAAAAGCAAGCGCTTCATTTTCGCAGTGCAACTTCATCACTTCCGCTACCATGAAGACATCCGCAGAGGCTGTCAGTACGTTCACAAGGTTCTGCCAGCCTTGCTCGATGGAGAAGGGCTACACTGGCTGCCACTGTGGCGGCAATCTTCTTGGCACAGCAGCTCGCCATTGCCATCCCCTCCACTTCCACTTCAAACTGTCCACTGATGTTGACTCCTACCGTACGTGGGCAGCACCACTGTGCAAGCTTGTCCCTGATGCTCTGCGTTTCAGATCACTGGAGGATGGGTTTATGAACTGCTTTGCAAAAGGGGCAGATTGCTGGGATTTCCCTAAGGACAGCAGAAGAGACGATGACTGATGCTTGCAAGGACTACAAACACGTGCTTGAGGGGCAGCTTCTAGTATTTTGTTTGTCCAAGAAGCACATCATGGGGCTTGGCAATGTTTCTGCACGTGCAACAATGCTTCCCATGGCGCTTGGCTGTGGGACTTCGATTCCGCAGTATGGATTGCTCTCCTGGGCATCCTGAGGGTGGTGGAGGCCCCGCCAGATTCCCATGCTGGCACTCTGCAGGGGTTGGCGCGGCTCCAGGCACAATTGCCGTTTGACACCGGGGGCATGGGTCTTTTTGCTGCGGCTCCAAGGGTGCACCTCGCCTACATGTGCTCTTCTGCAGCCTTACTCGAGTCTCTTCATGACCTCTTCGGCCCCCACCTTCCGGCGACTCATGAGATGGAGTTCTTGTGTCCCCTTTGGGAGGATGCTGTGGAGCACCTGCCTGCTTCTATTTTTGCGCGCTTGCCCCCGCTCGAGGTCCTTTGCCAGTGCGCTGGTTGGGGGTTGTACCAGCAGCTCAACCCGTCCTTCCATAACCAGCGTCTGCAGTGGTTGGAGGTGGAGATGGTCAGGGCTGCGCTGTTCCCGGAGGCGTGTGAGGCTATGGTGCGGAGGTGCTGGGTGGTGGGGTCCCGCGGGGCGGCTCTCTTGCTTCAAGCCAGCCGTGCGGGCCCTGGTAACCGCCTCTCCTTGGCCCCGGCCATCTTTTGTCTCCACACCCAGCTTTGGCTGGGTCTCCCACTGGGATACCTCTCCACCCATGGCGGTCATGGGCTCCTGCCGGCGGATGTCACGCGACGTGCGGGGTCGGGTTCGATCATTCGAGTCCACCATGCCATCCGAGATGAGTTGGCGGAGATTTGCCGGGAGCATTCCCTCCGGGCGATGGTGGAGCCGGAGGGCTTGTTCCCGGGGCGCCGGATGTCCATGTGTTTGGCTCGGCCCAGGGCACGGCGTGGGTGGTGGACGTCACCCTATGCTGCTCTGAGGCAATCGAGATCGAGATCGAGATCGAGAGATCGATCTCGTCCACAGGGGTAGGGAGATCGAGATCGAGGATCGATGAGTGACAAAATGTGCTTTGATGGGTCTGAGACTATGTACTCATAGGTTCTTCACATTGTACAGTTCAAATCTACAGTTAGACATCACTTTTCA
>SZWC01005685.1:7001-24052 GCA_023375785.1 Penium margaritaceum | reverse complement strand
ACCATGGTGTACGCCCAGTCGGACAGGGTGAAGGAGGAGGGACAGGCTCTTCCGGCGGCGGAGGCCACAAAGGAGAAGCACTACAGAGCCACCCTTGCGCAACAGCTGGGCTGGCCACAATGGCTTGGGAGACCTTCAGTGGCCTTAGCCCGGACTGTTGGCGCTTCATCCATTGGTTGGCGGCGTTGTCTCTCCAGAGAGGTCGGGGAAGGCGCAGCGAGGCTAACCAGCAGGGGTGGTTGGCGTGGGCACTGTCCTTGTTCGCGCAGCGGCTCTCCAGTGCTGGGATTCGATAGCAGTGTCATGTGCTCCGCGACTTTGGCTTGTGGCGCGAGGCAGTGGACTCGACGTTGGGCAGTGTCACGCCTATTGAGCTGCGGTGGCCGTGGCCCCTTGGCCCTCTTAAGCTGTCTGATCTTTGCTACACTGTGCCATTGGACGGCNAAAAAAAAAAAAACCTTCCCATCTGAGGTGGAGCGCTTCTTCACCTTGCACTCCATGGTCCATAGAGCAATCTGTGGTGCATGCACGTCATGGAGTAGCTCGTGAAGTGCAGCATCCACCTCCACTTGCAAAAGACCGTCCAAAAGCGCAGCATAGAGTTGTTGGACTACCGACCAATCTTGGTGAGGACAGAATCCCATCAAACCCTTTCATTTTAGTGCTTCTTCCTCTGGCTGTCTCTCTTTTCCATTGAGAGAGAAATGTCCTCATGGCAGTTGAAAAAAGGAAAGTGCAAGGCAATGAGATCCCATGCTTGACTTGTGCCTGCACATGAACTCTCTGAAACCTGTGTGCTGTTTTGTACCACGTTACCGTTATAGCAGCGGTTCACATTTGCTTCAAAACATGTTACCTCTGTACTGTACCACAGTACAATACCGTGGTACTACAGAAGGGTACCCTGCCAGGTCAGTAACTTTACTATACCAGTAACACAAAGAAAAGCAATGTACCGTGGTACCGGAGTACTGAGGTACAATAGTGCGTTATAATCCGTTACCGGTAGCAACGTTAACAGCCGTGATTGTTCCATTGGAGGTGTGTCAGATTCATCATGGGATTGCATGTATAGTAAACCCCTTGCCCACGTTAACATGTCCTNTCTTTTCTTTTAGTCATCTTATGTTGTTTTGTTGAGGTATAGAATGTATGAATATGAGGTCAACCTGCGAGGCAAAGCAATGGGTCCAGTACATTTTCTTAGTGGTACTGATGCCCACTTTTGACGGCCTCATGGAGCATTAGGATACCATCTATGACTCCCATAGGTCCAATCAATTACATCAGATTGTTGTCAACTTTACCAAAGAGACTCTTCAGCCCGGGAGGGGATGGTAAATGTCAAACAGGTCGCAATTGCACCAGTTTCTGACCACTGGAAACAGTCAGCCGTCCAAATGTCAAAATGCTTGCTTCACGCTCCAACTTTGGCCAGTCAAAACGCACTGACATCATGACCGTTCAATTTTACTTGCTTTGTAGCTGGTTTCCAAAGTCATCAAACTGGCCATCAAACCATATGTTGGTTCCATGTTAGGTGGAGGGGTATACATCATACCACCGTGCAGTATGTGTTGTAGCACTCATTAGTGTCTCCTCAATCTGCACATGCAGACTGAGCTGTGTGTGCACGCACCCGTGCAATGCGTGTGTTCACTCATTCATGGATGCTTGCATTTCCATTTACTTCATTCTGTGTGTGCAAGCATGGATGCATGCAAATATGTGCATGTGGTGGTGTCCATGAATGTGCGTATGGACGTGTGACATGCATGTGTGAATATGCTTGGGGGGCGGGGGGGGGGGGGGGGGGGGTCCTTCATGAAGACATTCAATATTGTATGCACGGACCGCTCGGGCCTCTTACAAGAGTTGCAGATTAGTGAGTTGACTGAGAGACTCGGGCATGCTTCCAGAAAGAAGATTGACATCCCAGTACCTGCATGTCTTGGCCAGTTGTGTGAATGCAGCACGTCGGACACCTCACAGGTAAGACCATGAGACACACGTCAACAAGCAGAAGCAGCAAGCAGCAACATCATCTGTGGAAGGGGAATCCGTGGCAGCAGCCAAAAAGCCCACCACCGCTCGCCGTGGCCCTTTGCCCTGGAGAGATCCTCCACCTGCCTGCAATATGGTACCACCACGTGCGACAAACGCCAGATGATCAAGGCAGGAACATTGCTGTCACTTACTGGTATGACATGGTCTTTGATGTCAAGTATGCCTACTCGAAGTTTGTGGAATTGACTGTTGAGAACGGCCAATGAGGTTGAAGACTCTTGCAGCACTTGCTTCTTCACGTTAGGTCAGTTTTGTACGGAGCAGAATACATGGTTTTTCAAATACAAGCCTTTCAAAGCAGTAAATGGGAAAAAGGAAAAACAAAGATGCATCAACCGGTGGCCAGAGATTAGTTCATGTTCTCCATGCGGACATGTACAACACTTCAGAAAAAACCCATCACTCTGATCGGTGCACATCACCGTTGGCCTCGTTTTGCAGAAACGTCTGCTGCTCTTCTTGAGCTAGGGAGTTGGGGATTTCTGTGCGAGTCATGCCTGACTCATGACTTGAAAACTCTCTCCAGCACCAGCAGTTGCAGCAGCAGCCACAACATCTACAACGGCACCAGTGGCAGCAGCAGCAGCAGCAGCTCGTGCAGGCCTCGTTGCTCTCCCTGACCAGAGACTCTCTTTGAGGGTGTGCCATGGCTGAGATCTCAAAGGGTTCGGTCGACCTGATCATGTCAGAGCCAAGAGTCGCGCAGTGGAACGACGCACTTGGCCGCGCCCGGGCAAAACGTAGCACGCCTGCTGGCCAGGAGGGCCAGGTGGCAGTAGCCGGGGTCCAAGGGGGAGTGTAGCCTTCCTTTTCCCCAGCGGCACGCGCAGCCATAGGGGGCCTCACGTCCGTGCTGCAACAGGCGCACACCTAGCTGATGCAGGTGGCCAGCAAAGTTGAGGATGTCCAAAGCGTGCAGAGTCACACGGCTGTGTTCCTTGGCCGTCTAGCACGTCTCTACTCTCACCAGGGGCGGAAGAGTAGAAGCCGCCCACTACAGGCTGACTTTTTTTGTCAGCCATGGGACTAAAACAAGGGTCCTCTCCACCCAGAGGTATTGGAGTGTAGAGTTGTATCCACTGCGCTAGCCAGTGGATGTCTGTCAATGCTGTCTGTCTTGTTGATTGGTGGCAAAGTGCTTGAAGAGAGTGCGGATCCCAAGTATGCCAGTGGATCAGCCGGGTTTGGGGTTTTTTCTCTGTTTTCGCTTAAGAAAACAATTGTTGTGAAGTATGAGAAGAGATAAATGTCACTGCGAAACGCATAACGCTCAATGTAAACTTATGGCCACCACCCACGGCACATAGCTTTGTTAGAACACAACAAGTTCAAGGAAGGTAGAAGGGAAGAGACAACAGGGGAACAGACCCTGCTCATCCTCAGGAGGGTGGGGGCGGGGGCATGAGGATGGCATGCAATGAGATGTCAAGTCCCACATGTAATGGATATGAGGGTGGGAGAAAGTGAAAAAAACAGGTTGCTCGACAAAAAAAATCTGGTATGCCACATAAATAGAGGATATTTCATAGGTTCCAACGCACTTTACGGAAGTCAATCAGGAGTCCATTTAACTGAGATACAGACTTTCAAAGTTTGGAGATCATGGGTCGCGTTCAAGTGACGATCTAAGCACTTCAAGCTCAAAGGGCGGCAAGATTGTTGACCAGGACGGCTAAGAGCGGCCTCTAAGGAGAAAAGCTGGCTGGAGGACATCCAGAATTCAAGGAGCAATCCATGATTGTTGGTCGTGCAATTTGTGTAAAACATAATTCTCATGCGTGACAAGGTAATTGCCGCACATCTCGCAAGGTCAGGAGAGTGTGGTACATGGTAGACTTTGACAGAGTGTATCTCAGTGCTTCCTTGGCCAAATGAGGCATATAAGGGCTTGTAAGAAAGTTGTGATAATGTATTCTTTCACTCAAGAGTCGATTTAGACATTCAGTTCTTTGCAAACATATATTGGCTTCCGTAATTGCTGTCTGTACAACCTGCAACTCCCTCTCACAAACAGTTGGTCCTGCCTAGGCGGCTCTTAGTGAGCCTGATCACTTCCTTGAGGGCTGCCCTAGTTTCTATCAGTGGTATCAGAGCTGGAACAAGGTTTTGCCTCATCCTTGAGGCATTCCTTGTACCATGTTGTGGGAGAGAGTCCTTTGGGAGACATATTGGACTACCATGGTGACATCCGCTTATGTGGTGGCCGGCGTCAACATCACCAAGTTCGAAGGCAAGAACTTCTTCAAATGGAACAACATGAAGATGGTGCTGATGGAGAAGGGACTATGAAGACATGTGAGTGAGGAGGAACCAGCTCACTCCTTTCTCTCACCTCATGAGGCCCGTACCCACCGCGAGAAGCGTGACCGTGCCGTCGCCATCATGTACATCTACCTCGCCGAACGGCAGCAAGTCCTCGTCCGTGGCATCCTCATACCTAAGGAGGTTTGGAGGAAGCTTGAGTCTACTTATGCATCCAAGTCATTCCTCATGAATATGTAACTGCGTTGTCGCTTTCACACTATGGAGATGGATGAGTCTGGATCCATGACTGACTACATCTACTTGGTGAAGGCTCTTTCCGACCAGCTTTTTGCCATTAAGGACCGTGTCAAGGAGTGTGTGCTCATGCCAACCATCCTCTCTGGCCTTTCTAGTAGCTACACTCCTTTAATTGTTGCCCTAAACCAGCGTGGCGATATGCTCTCCCTTAACGATGTGAAAGAGGGCCTGTTGTTTGCGAAGGAGCGACGCAAGGGAGAGGAGGGTAGAAGCGAACATGACGTTGCTCTCATCACCAACTCTGGTCATGGGGCTGTGCTATACCACTGGAGCCACAGCAAAAGAGAGCAAAAGAAGGGGAACTACTACTATTGCAAGAAGGTGAGCCATTGGGCGCGCGAATGCAAGAAGAAGAAGGCGGACTTCGTGGTTGGAGTGGGAGCGGGGAAGCAGTCCGATGCTTCCACAAACGCAGGAGATTGGGAGAGTGGATTCATGACAACCTTCCGGGTCCTGCACATTTGTGCTAAACCGCCTTATTCGGGATCATCGACTCAGGAGCCACGCAGCACATGACGTGTCACCGAGAGTGGTCCGCTGTCTACACTGTCATTGAGCCTCGTCAGGTGTACATGGGGGCCAATCATGTGCAAATGGCGGTTGTGGAGGGTGAGATTGTATTTTGTGCTTCTATTGAGGGTAAGCACGTGGAACGTCGTGTGAAGGGGGTGCTCCATGTTTCGGGGCTGGCAGCGAACCTCCTCTCTGTCTCATCTCTCATCTTAGAAGGCATGCATGTTCGCTTTGAGAATGGTGGCTGCACCATCTCTGCCCGTGCAGGCCATGTGCTTCCAAAAGCGGACGAGGAGGACGGACTCTACCGTCTCTATGTGACATCGGAGAAGGAAGCCGACTCAACGTTGGCCCCGAGAGAGGGAAAACACGACATCGCCCTGTGGCACCGCCGGCTTGGTCACCTCGGCTTTGGAGCCATTATCTCCATGCAGTAGATGGTCTACGGCTTGGAGCTTAAGAGGGTGAAGTAGCCAAGTGCATCGGCTTGTGAGAGCTGCATTCCAGGAAAGCAAGCCCGCACTCCTCTCTCCAGGGAAGAGCAGGGGGCGGCCGAGGTTTTCCCACTTGTTCACTCTGATTTGTGCGGTCCCATGCCATCTCACTCCTTGTCTGGCAAGTTGTACTTTGTCACATTCATTGATGACAAGTCGAGGACGACGTGGGTTTCCTTCCTAGCTAGAAAGGATGAGTGCTTTGATGCTAGCAAAGGTGTGGATTGCTGTTGCATAGAATGAGACTGGTAGGCTTTTGAAGTTGCTTCGCACTAAGGGTGGAGGAGAGTACCTCTTTAACGACTTCCGCAACTTCCTCAAGCGTCAGGGGATCAGGCATAAGGTCACCCCACCTCGAACACTGCACTTGAACGGCATGCATGAACATGCGAACCGCATGCTTATGGAGTGTGTTCGCAGCATGCTCCAAGACGCAAAGCTCCCGCTAACCTTTTTGACGGAAGCGGTCAACACTGACGTACACCAGGAAAACCGAAGTCCCACGCGCGTCGTGCCGCTGATGACACCGGCGGAGGCATAGACTGGACGCAAGTCAATAGTGACGTACTTGAAAGTCTTCAGGTTTGGCATATTCGTGCACGTGCTTATTGACAACTGCAGCAAGCTGGACGCAAAGTCGGTGAAGGAGGCTTTCCTTGGCTACGACACCATGGGATACCGCCTCTACAACCTCGCTTCTCGCAAGATCATCCGCAGCCGTGACGTTGTCTTTCATGAGGACGTGAAGGGCTGGACTAAGAGCCTTAGGTTTGCAGTTCCACTTGCTCCTGCACTCATCCTTGAAGTTGGAGGAGAGCTGGTAGTAGAAGAGGGCAGTGCGGAAGATTGTAGTGATGGCAATAATGACAAGGAGGTGGAGGGAGCTGAGAAGGAGAAGGAACTTGCAGCCGAATCTCATGAGGAGGATCAGCAAAGCAGCACACAGCAGCTTCCACAGAGGTTTTCATGCCTCAGCTATGGTGCACATGGTTCTGTGGAGCAGCTGTGGAGATCCGAGCGCCTTGCAAGCAAACATAGGCCGCTGGAAGAGTTGCTAAACTTTTACACTTTTTCATCTTCACAGGAGTCCTCTAACCTCGAGCTTCTCTGCCTCACAGTCACCAATGACCAAGCCACATTCCCTCAAGCCATGCACAGCGCCGAGGCGGCAGATTGGCGTGCTGCAGCAGACGAGGAGTATGGTGCACTCATGAAGAACGGCACCTAGACCCTAGAGGAACCTCCACACGGCAGTCGGGTGATCATGTGTCGGTGGATCTTCAGGTGCAAGCGTGGTGTGCATGGTAAGGTCCTCAGGTACAAAGCATGGTTGGGTGCAAAGGGATATGCGTATACAGAGCGTGTGGATTACAATGAGATATTTGCACCTGTCGCAAAAATCTCATCCATCCGAGTGATCCTCGCTCTCGCTACTGCTATGGATTGGGAGGTGCACCAAATGGATGTGACGTGTGCATTTCCGAATGGTACCCTCAAGGAGGATGTGTACATGGAGCAGGCGGATGGGTATGTGGTAGATTGGTAGGAGAATTAGGTGTGCAAGCTTGTGAAGGCCCTCAACGGCCCAAAACAAGCACCGCGAGCATGGTACCAAAAGATGGATGTGCAGTTGGCTGGGCTTGGTTTTATGCACAGCGAAGCGGACCATTACGTCTATTGACGCGTGCAAGAGACAAGCCCAGTCATCATCTTGCTCTATGGTGATGATCTGCTCATTGCATCTGACTCCAAATCTCTTTTGGACGATGTGAAGGAGTTCCTTGCTGACAGGTTCAACATGAAAGACATGGGAGAGCTCAGTTACTACCTTTGCCTTCATGTGAAGCGTGACGGGCAGCAGCAGACTTTGGAGTTGACGTAGAGCATGTACGTGAGCAGCATCGTCAAGCGCTTCAACATGGTAGGAGCGTGCAAAGCCGCAACAGCACTGTAAGTGGAAGCGAAGCAGAGCATGATGCAAAATTCCAAGGCCATGCAGGAGACCAACCGCATGGAAGCAGTGCCGTACCAAGCCACAGTTTGGAGCCTCATGTACGGAGCTGTCCGCACGCGCCTTGACATCTGCCAAGCGATGGGAGTGCTCAGCAAATTTTGTGCAAATCGAGGCGTACCGCATTGGGAGGCAGTCAAGCGTGTGCTGCGCTACCTTGACAACAGCAGCAGCATTTGCCTCATCTTCAATGGCCACAACAGCCCCATCCTCATCGGCTATATCGACACAGATTGGGGGGCTGACCTGGACACAAGGAGGTTGACCAATGGGTTTTTGTTTGTGCTCGGGGGAGGTGTAATCAGTTGGAAGAGCAAGAACCAAGACTGTGTCGCCCTCTCCTCCACCGAACCCGAGCACATCCCCCTAAGCAAAGGAAGTCGTGTGGCTGCGTGAGCTACAAGCAAGCCTTGGACAGCAGTGACTGCAATCTACTGTGACAACATGAGCGCCATTGTTCTGGCCAAGAACGCAGAGTTTCTTGCCCGCGCCAAGCACATCGACTAGCGATATCACTTCATCCACGAGCTCATGCCGAAGCAGGTACTGCAAATCAAGTTTTGCCCTTGAAGCATGATGCTGACAGACTTCTTGACCAAGCCACTAGCACCGCACCGCTTTCAGCAGCTGAGGGGACAATGCGGACTTGTGTGGTTTCTATTATTGCAAAGTGGGAGAATGATGGATATGAGGGTGCTAGAAAGTGTAAAAAAAATCATTTGTTGGATGAAAATCATCTTGCATAAAAAAACATAGAGGATAATTCACAGGTTCCAACGCACTTTACGGAACTCAATTTGGAGTTGGATTGAGTGAGATATGGATTTCCAAAGTTTGGAGATCATGGGTCGGGTTCAAGTGACGACCTGAGCACTTTGAGCTCAAAAGGCGGCAAGATTGCTGACCAGAACGGCTGAGAGCAGCCTTGAAGGAGAAAAGCCAGCTGGAGGACGTCAAAGAGACTTCAAGGAAGGAGCAATCCACGATTATTGGTCGTGCAGGTCGTGTAAGACATAATTCTCATGCGTGAGAAGGTGATTGCCGCTCATCCCACTAGGCTAGGAGAGTGTGCTAGAGGGTAGACTTTGACAGAGTGTATCTCAATGCTCCCTTGGCCAAATGAGGTATAGAATGGCTTGTTAGAAAGGTGTGACAATGCAATTTCTCACACAATGGTTGATTCAAACATTTGCGGTCTCTGCAAACCTACATTTGCTTCCATAATTGCTGTCTGTGCAACTTGTAACTCTCTCTCACAACATGTTGGTCCTGCCTAGGCGGCTCTTAGTGAGCCTGATCACCTCCATGAGGGCTGCCCCAGTTTTCATCAACACATTCCATGCTGTGGGACTCGGTGGGGAAAGGTGGGGGGGGGGGATGAGTTTTGTACTGCTGCCAAATTTCCACAACTGGCAGATACATAGCGTAGAGAGGCAGGAGACAAGCAAGGAGTTGGTGCTTTGTTAATGCAGCAATACTCCTGCTACCTCAGCACATACCATGAATGAGACTCAGAAATCCTGCCGTACCATGAATCAGACACTTCACTTCTTTGCTTTTGAAACTGTATTGCTGTTTAAGAGGAATTTGACGAGACCCGTGTCGTACGCCAGGTGCTAACAAAACGGGGCCCAAAAATTATGCAGTTTTTGGGAGAAGAAATAAAGGATTTCTGTACTGCAACAATGCAAGGTACAGCAATGATTGAGTGAGCCATGACTAGAAAATCACAAAATTTCAGATACAATGCATGCAGAGCTGTGTGCAACGAAGAGCTTAAATGCCAATGACAAAAAGAAGAAACAGCAACAACCACAACGTGGAGCACTCACATGCCAAACAGAGGCCATGCCAGTGACTGCAAGGAATCAACAACAGAAGTTCCACACAAGTGAGCTGCCATGCCATCTGCAGTGGTTGAGTTGCAGCCCGCTGCAGTCGCACATTGCTTGAGGGGAAGCGGACATAGCACCCAGCAGAATTGGAAACTCACATCTGTTTTAGACTCTTGAGGGAACTCATTGCTTCTGGAATACTCCCAGACAACTGATTTCTGTGCAACTCCCTGCAGAAAATGCATTTCAAAAGATTGACAACCATTTCAGGACAATCTTTGCACAAACACATTTTATGTTTCATGCTGGAAGTTGCACTTTCAGAAGAGACCTTCCAAGAACCAATGATAACAATGTGGAGGCTCCCCTCTCCCCCCCCCCCCCCCCCCCCCCCTCCTTGGACCAAGAGTGTATTGCTGAAGTGTACTGATGAAGTTGTTGATGGACGTACTCTATGTGCGGTAAGGAGAAAAACAAATGCACTGGCGTATGGCATACATTCCAAACCTCAACTATCCCCTCCAAAGCAAGAGAAAGTTGCAAAGGTGTATTGGGGGTGTGTATTCCAATTCATGTAGTTTCAAAAAACAACAATACACTGATGCACAACAAACCGACACACTGGCATATTCACAGAGCTCCCTGCCCAATTCGCCATCTATGTACGCTGTCCAATTACACATCATCAATGATGTTTGAACAATACAAAGAACATGACTATTGTGTTCACTGCACTAAAAATGTTCACGGTAGTCAAAGTAGCAACGTTTTTCACAACACCAGGCTTGCTATGGAAAAAGAAACTCAACAAAGGCTCACCAACAAAGACACTGATTCCACGGTGTATAGAATGCATCCAATGAACAAAAAAGAAAAACTTAAAGATGACTTCTGCAATGAGCACAGTCTGTGTAATTCCTGGTCACTTCCTTTGTGCTAATGGACCGTCACAGCTTTGGGACCAAGTATCCACAGGTTCTCTTTCTTCCCTCTATAAACCACATGTTCCTGCGGCAGGGGAATTGCAAGCGGTTGAAACTGTACATGTTGACTGTACACCTCCCCGCCCCTGCCTTTGTATTGTTCAACATTGTCCAGATGTTTTCTTTGAAGACATCTGGACAATTTCCAGATGAAACATCTGGACAATGCTGAACTCAACAAACGCGTAGCTTACATGTTCTCCAGCTTGGTCAGGGCACTGAGCGATGTGGGGATGCTGCCAGAAAGCTGGTTGTTGCTCAAACGCCTGCAGACCATGCATTCAATGCCCAGGCTTGTCAGCCTGAATGAACAACTCCGCAGTATGCAGATTGTTCCCTTGTCATCAGTGCCCATGGTACTTCAGTTTGATTGTTCTTTTCTCTGCCCAGCATCACTCCTTTATATGCCTCTTCTGTGGTGAATGGATGGTGGAATGACCAACACTGTGTTCACTGATGCATCACACTACGTCCCAAACTGTGCATGGGATTTCCTGACCATCCTCTAGCCACAAGGGCGTCGTTTGTGTGGCACCAGCCACTGGTTTGTGCTCCTCATGTTTTCTTCTTTGTATTGTGTTTTTTCTTTTTGTTCTCATTCACAATACTCCAACAGGAATATGCTGCCATGGAGCAGCACAAGCATGTGGCAGAGGATGATAATGCCACCACCCACAGCAATAGGGTGGAACAAGGAAGAAAGCTAATGAGTGAGAAGCATGGATGAGAGATCAAAGAAGGGAATGATACACCTCCTCCTCGAGTGGAAGTGTATGGCATAAGTCCAAAATTGCTAGAGGGCCAAGAAGCCAATCTCTGTGAGTAGTAGGGCCAGGATACTCGTGCTCGGCCTCATCTTTCTTTTCTCCAGTTGCAAGGAAAGGGGAAGAAGGAAAACCACGAGCTGTTTAACGGTTGATGTGCACAGGCCCGATCGGTCACCTTGTGTAGATCCATGAGTCTGACCAAGCCTACAAACAAGTGCATCAACTTCGACGTAAACGCCTGAGACTCACAACCGTGAAGGTTGTGGTGATATGGGTGGGTTTATCCTTCTTCTTCCACCCTAGTGTACCATGATGTGGACGGCGGCATTACATCCTTCTGCCATGCATTTGTGCCGGTCCATGGCAGCGTGCCATGGACCGGCACACTGCCAAGGACAATGAGGCCTTGTACGCGACGGCGCCGTGCAGGGAATACTTCCTCCGTCCGTTGGAGTGGGAGACCCTTGGCAGCCAAAGACAAGTTGTGGACCTTCCTCCGCTGGCTGGCGCAGCTCTGTCTTGCTTGCGGGCCCCGCCAGTGCTCAGCTGAGGCCTTTGGAAACTGAGCCCAGCGGGTGGTAGCAGTCCTGGCCCAGCGTGCCTCCCTCGCCGGCGTCCGAGCCCAGTGTGCCGCCATCCGCTATTACACTGTCTCCAACTCCCGATCCTGGAGCACTTGACCACCGGAGGTCGCGCTGGTGCTCGGCATGAGCGTGTGCACCAAGCCTTGGCACTGTTTGACTTATGCGGGGTTGAGCCCGCCCTTGTTGGCCTCTAGCTTGCATGCCTGTTGTACTGTGCCGTTGGTGGCGGCTATTATACCACATGATTGTGCCGGTCCATGGCGGCTTTACTTGCTCCCTTTTCTTAATACAGCTCTTCCAAAAAAAAAAGATCATTGATGCAGTTACCCAAAAAAAAGAACACACAATCAAACAGAAAGAAACATAACCTTCTGCAGTGATATCCAGAAAGGCTTCACAGTACCTTTGTCACCCTCCTCCTTCAAAACTGTACGCTTCAATCAGCGCAAGCCACACCAGCTGTGCCTGGCCACGTCAGCATCCAGTGGCTGATGCTAACTGACAGAGGTGCCCAGGCTCAGCTAGCTGGCCGACGAGACACCCCAGCCAGCTGGAGGCAGTCTGCCAGCCAGTCGGTCGCGACCGTCTAGCCAGTGGACCAAGTTTAGCAAGGTGGCCTTTCCCACCCCGGACGGCCTGGAAATTGTGACGTTACAGCCAGCAAGTCTGCCACATCCAGTAAGCCAGCCGGCTTTGTGCAGCCAGCTGGCCAGCCACCTGGACAGGTCCAGCAAGCCAGGTGGCCGCATCAGGCTAGCCAATCAGCCATGGCCGACCAGCCAGACAGTCATGCCTAGTGAACCAGACGCCTGGAAAGGTCCAAGCTGGACCATCCATCAAGCCAGCCAGCCGCGTCTAGCCTGTCTCCTGACCACATCTAGCCAGCCAGCTGGTCGCGCCCAGCCAAACTGTGGGGGGTGTAAAAATTCTCTTGATCCACCAGAGCAGCCTTTCCGCCAGTCGAACCAAAGCCCCTCTCCCAGCAATGAACCATTCCTCCTCAGAGGCCCACTCTAACAAGGGAATCAACTGACTCCTCCCCAGGAATGTCTCTGTAGCTGCATGAAGACGGCTGGGCAACATGACCCTTGGCACCCCAATGAGCAACTCCATGCCAGGACCAAATCGTGCAGCATGTTGGCGATGCGTCTCCAGGCCGTGCAGCAGGATCCTCGAGGCCCATTCCTCAAAGCTTCGACCACCATGCTCTCAGGGATGGAGTCCGGGCTGGTGTCATCGGCATGCACAGAGGATCCATAGAGCGGAAGCTGCAGTAAAGGTGCACACAGCTTCCAGGGATCGTGGTTTGATTTTCCATGTTCCGGCTCTACGAACGAACCTTGATTCTTGTTCCCAGATTCAGGAACCGCGGCTTCCAGAATCCGGGTCTGAAGTTTTGGTGGGGGGGGGGGGGGGGGGGGTATGATTTACCATGTCTGCAGACCATGTTGGCAGTTTGCACTGTTAAATGGTGAGGCCAATTAGCAACGGGATGGTGAGCGGGGGGAGGGGCATCAAGAGGCGAGGTCGCACTTTATGCGAGGACGGGAGTTGATCCGGTTCCGGGTGTTGTGCTGAACTCTTGCCTTCTAGCAGGGCGCAGATCGGACTTGTATGGGTAGGTGGGGGCATGGGCAGGGGCAGATAGGGATCCGTGTGTTTTTTTCTTTTCTTTAGGGTCTCTTTGATGGAACCGATACTAGAAATGCGGCTCCAAGAAGAATGGTGGTTCGGGAACCGGTGCCATGGTTCCGGTTCTAATCTCAGACCTGCGGTTCCAAACCAGTGTGCAGCATCAGACAGCTGGCAGGTTCCGCTTTTCCAAGGCACCTTGGACTTAATCTGTTCCTGGGACTGGCAGAGTGGATGCCAAGGTTTGCACACCCAAGCTAGGGGCCCTCTTGTATACCATGCGCACTGCTTGCTTAAGGACCCCCCCCCCCTTCCCCATCCCCTTCCTCCCACTTGCGAGCCACTGCAAAGAGGCAACTGGAAGGCCTTCCCAGGGGCACCAGTTCCATAGGGCGGCCAAGTGGATTCAATGTCCTCCTGCACAAGCCAGGAGGAGTCCCATTGCGAGAACTTCATACGTCTCTCCAATATGACATCCCCTACAGAGCATTGTTCTTACAACTGCCAGATAGCCCCCTCCTTTGTTGCAGACAAGGATTCCACAGAGCCACTTTGTGGCTGCAACCTCCACCTTCTCACATGCAGAGCCTCCAGAGGCCCCTGCGAGCGGCTGCCTCTCTAAGTACCCCCATCTGCCCCNCCCCCCCCCCCCCCCCCCCCCCCCCCTCAAAACTTGATTGATGAGAAGGAACATGCAAACGCTGCCCCTGACCGGCACAACATCGGGGTATGGTAGCACGCAAACGGCGCCACCCACGGGACAATAAGGTGGAGAGAAAAAGCAGGGACACAAACATCAGAAGCTGAGGAGACTCTCCTTGCCGTCCAACGGCATAGTGTGGCAGAGGTCAGACAGCGTAAGAGGGCCAAGGGTCCACGGCCATGGAAGCTCAACAGGCGTGACAATGCCCAACGTCGGGTCCAAGCCACCACGCTACAAGCCGAAGTCGTGGAGCACATAAAACTGCTACCAAATCCCAGCAATGGAGAGCCGCTGTGTGAACAAAGACACCACCCGCGCCGACCAACCCAGTTGGTCAGCCTCACTATGCCTGCCCCGACCCCTCTCCAGGCACAGCAACGCCAGTCGACGGACGAAGCACCAACAATCCGGGCCAAGACCACCGAAGGTCTTCTAAGTCACTGTACGCAGCCGGTACCCTGGCAGCTGCACAAGGGCGGCCCTGTAATGCCTCTCCTTTGTGGCCTCCGCCCTACCTGCTTCTTGTGTGTCACTGTACAAATGTGGACCTCAATTTAGAGGGAGAGCAGCGAGCCAATTACAAGGCATTGAGAGGGAGGCCAGTTTCAGACACCCATGCCATGCAACACTTGGTGGTCAAGCATTTGGGCCGCTTCCTCCCAGGAGGTAGGGAGATGGATGTATTGTGCCCTCTCTGGGAGGCAGGAGTGGATGTGCTGCCAGCTTCCATTTTTGCCAGCCTGTGGTGAAGGGGTTTGGATTTTTTGCTAGGCGCGGACTTGCCTGCCTCACCATGGAGCTTGTGACCCCCTTCCGTTGTCTGATCTTTGCCACACCAATCCTTTGGAGGGGGAGGAGAGATAATTGACAGTTCAAATTCCTCCACTCTTGGTCTTTGCCTTCTTCTTCCACCCTAGTGTGTCGCGGGTGGTGGAAGTACCTCATTCTACCATGTGCCTCCACCGGTCCGTGGCAGCATTTCTTCTTTTCATTAGAAAAAATGTCACGGCCCTCAGCCTTGGCTCCCCGTAAAGGTGTTGCATTGCGGGAAGGATGGAGATTAGGAAAGCCTGACCCACACCTGCTGGGCCCTCTACTACCCTTCCTCCTTCTTTCCGAACACACCCAAGTCATACTGTCCCATGCCGCACTGACTAGAAGGTCACTGTGCTCCTTGTCATGTGGGGCGCTTAATGGAAGGTTCTGAGCACCTCTGCAGACNACCCCGGACGGCCTGGAAATTGTGACGTTACAGCCAGCAAGTCTGCCACATCCAGTAAGCCAGCCGGCTTTGTGCAGCCAGCTGGCCAGCCACCTGGACAGGTCCAGCAAGCCAGGTGGCCGCATCAGGCTAGCCAATCAGCCATGGCCGACCAGCCAGACAGTCATGCCTAGTGAACCAGACGCCTGGAAAGGTCCAAGCTGGACCATCCATCAAGCCAACCAGCCGCGTCTAGCCTGTCTCCTGACCACATCTAGCCAGCCAGCTGGTCGCGCTCAGCCAAACTGTGGGGGGTGTAAAAATTCTCTTAATCCACCAGAGCAGCCTTTCCGCCAGTCGAACCAAAGCCCCTCTCCCAGCAATGAACCATTCCTCCTCAGAGGCCCACTCTAACAAGGCGATCAACTGACTCCTCCCCAGGAATGTCTCTGTAGCTGCATGAAGACGGCTGGGCAACATGACCCTTGGCACCCCAATGAGCAACTCCATGCCAGGACCAAATCGTGCAGCATGTTGGCAATGCGTCTCCAGGCCATGCAGCAGGATCCTCGAGGCCCATTCCTCAACGCTTCGACCACCATGCTCTCAGGGATGGAGTCCGGGCTGGTGTCCTCGGCATGCACAGAGGATCCATAGAGCGGAAGCTGCCGTAAACGTGCACACAGCTTCCAGGGATCGTGGTTTGGGTTTCCATGTTCCGGCTCTACAAACGAACCTTGATTTTTGTTCCCAGATTCAGGAACCGCGGCTTCCAGAATCCGGGTCTGAAGTTTTGGTGGGGNCATTAGAAAAAATGTCACGGCCCTCAGCCTTGGCTCCCCGTAAAGGTGTTGCATTGCGGGAAGGATGGAGATTAGGAAAGCCTGACCCACACCTGCTGGGCCCTCTACTACCCTTCCTCCTTCTTTCCGAACACACCCAAGTCATACTGTCCCATGCCGCACTGACTAGAAGGTCACTGTGCTCCTTGTCATGTGGGGCGCTTAATGGAAGGTTCTGAGCACCTCTGCAGACCAGGTCCACTGTGGCTTACCACGCAGGTCCACCTCAGCTCCAAACCTCTAGTAGGAAGCCCAAGACATCATTGAAGCCAGGGGCAGGAACTGCTACCCTAATCTTCAACAGACGGTCAGTGACCTGGTTCAGCTNGGGGGGGTATGATTTACCATGTCTGCAGACCATGTTGGCAGTTTGCACTGTTAAATGGTGAGGCCAATTAGCAACGGGATGGTAAGCGGGGGGAGGGGCATCAAGAGGCGAGGTCGCACTTTATGCGAGGACGGGAGTTGATCCGGTTCCGGGTGTTGTGCTGAACTCTTGCCTTCTAGCAGGGCCCAGATCGGACTTGTATGGGTAGGTGGGGGCATGGGCAGGGGCAGATAGGGATCCGTGTGTTTTTTTCTTTTTTTTAGGGTCTCTTTCATGGAACCGATACTAAAAATGCGGCTCCAAGAAGAATGGTGGTTCGGGAACCGGTGCCATGGTTCCGGTTCTAATCTCAGACCTGCGGTTCCAAACCAGTGTGCAGCATCAGACAGCTGGCAGGTTCCGCTTTTCCAAGGCACCTTGAACTTAATCTGTTCCTGGGACTGGCAGAGTGGATGCCAAGGTTTGCACACCCAAGCTAGGGGCCTTCTTGTATACCATGCGCACTGCTTGCTTAAGGACCCCCCCCCCC
>SZWC01005684.1:130782-150077 GCA_023375785.1 Penium margaritaceum | reverse complement strand
GCCCATTCCCGTTCCTCCGGCGTACACAGATGCATCGCGGCAGTGCGGAGGCAGGAGAGACTGTGAGTTGGGACCCTTGGCAGTCGCCAGAGGACTGGCATACCCTACGCGATGCAGATTCACGTGACGAGTCGTAGCCGGAGACACCACTTCGTCTTTGAGGGAGGGAGTCAACTCGCACGTGACAGGAGGAGCTATCTCTGCATGTTGGACACACCACATGACTCATCGCCCAAGATCTGTTCAGATATATCAGCATCTCCATCGAGGACATCGCTCCCAGGTTCATCTGCCCAGGGGGAGTGTTGTGTGGACCTCGACCTGACGCGACGTCATGGGAGATGCATGGGGAGGTCCATGCTCTGTTGTGAGCATCTACAGCATCCCGCATGTGGCTCATGCTGCGTGCCTGCACAGCTGCATACAGATGGTAGCACACAGTTGGTCGAGACCCGGACACTTGGTGCATTGCACCAGCGTCACAAGGAGACCATGTGATCGTATGTCTTTGTGTGTCGCTATACTGTGTGTGGCATTGTGCATGCGAGCTGTTGGTCGAGACCCGGATACTTGGTGCATTGCACCAGTGTCACGAGGAGACCATGTGATCGTGTGCCTTAGTGTGTCGCTATACTGTGTGTGGCATTATGCATGCGAGCTGTTGGTTGAGACCCGGACACGTAGTGCATTGCACCCGTGTTACGAGGAGATCCTCCCTTGATCCTGTGTTTGGATGATGATACTATTGAGTTTGATTGCTCGTAGTGGTCGAGACCCGGACCCTGGTACCGCCAGTGTCACGAGGAGACCATCTTGTCCTCTGACATGTGTATGAGGTGCATTACACTGGTTTGTGTGTGTGTGCATCATTCCTCTCATGGTCAAGACCCAGACACTTGGTGGGCTGTGCCAGTGTCCAGGGAGACCCTGGATGGATAGCAGACGAGTGTGTGTGTGTGTGTGTGTTTGTGCGAGTTGACTCATGCATGTTATGGTTTGCCATGCATTATTGTTCCATGCCTTCGCTCATTCGTTCTGGCGTGGACGGCTATGTCAGCCAGGGGGAGTGTTGGTTTGTGTGGCTTGCAGCCGTCACGACCGACACTGCTAGTTTACTGATATACCCACATTCGGGGTATATGGCAGAGGAGGGCGTGACGACACGACGGGCCTCCGGACTTCACCGAGACTTCTCCAGCACCTACGACAGCGCTGGCGAGACGCGGTCGATGCGTTCCGGCAGCCATGTGGGCTTGTCAGAAGGTAGGAGAGTTTTCTCGGTGGGTTCAGACCCGCGCACCCGGTTGACTGTACAGGTGCGACGAGGAGACCCGATGGCTATTGTGGGGCTTCCGATGTTCGGAAAGCCGTGTGTGATGTCTGGACGCTGATTCTGAGATTTTCTGGCACNAGACTTAGCCAAATTCTTGCCGTCTTGCATCGCACTCACACACAGAGCTCATGTTCGTTCTTGCATGGGCCTGCATGCCCTAAAATTGTTTCCAATTATGTGGGCTTGTCAGGAGGTAGGAGAGTTTTCTCGGTGGGTTGAGACCCGCGCACCCGGTTGACTGTACCAGTGCGACGAGGAGACCTGATGGCTGTTGCAGGGCTTCCGATGTTCGGAAAGCTGTCTCTGATATCTGGACGTTGATTCCGAGACTTTTTGGCATTGCTCATGTTTTCTCGGTGGTCAAGACCTGGGCACTCGGAGAGCTGTTCCGTTGCCTTGAGGAGACCACCTTTGTTGCTCTCGTGGTGTATGCAGTGTGTTCTCCTTGTTGACTCATTTAGGTTCAGCAGGGGTGACGAGGCCCGGTGCGGTTAGCTGCCAGCGCCCCTATACAAGCCCGCTAAGGGCTCATTTGTAAACCCTCCTTGTTCTTTGTATTCAGCATTCCAGACTTAGCCAAATTCTTGCCGTCTTGCGTCGCACTCACACACAGAGCTCATGTTTGTTTTTGCATAGGCCTGCATGCCCTAAGAATTATTTCCAATTGGTATCAGAGCACAAGGGGACGTGTGAGCAGCAGAAGTAGCAGCAGTGGGCGGAACGCAAAGAGAACGCACCACGTGGGGCCACGCCGGCAGCAGCGTGAGGGAGCGCAAAACGACTGCAAGTGAACGCCACTGGGGCGGTGAGCCGCGAAAAGGAGCAATAGCAACTGCGGCGGCAACAGCAAAAGCAACAGCAGGAGTAGCCACTACAGCAGCGGCGGCAGCAGCAACAGCGTGCAGCAGCAGCACCGTGCAGCAGCGTCGGCAGCAGCAACAGCAGAGTGCAGCAGCAGCAGCAACAGCATGCAGCAGTAGTAGCGGCGAAAGCAGCTATAGCAGCGCATCAGCCGCTACAACAGCAGCATCAGCAGCAGTAGCATATAGCAGCAGCAGCACTAGCTACTGCAGTAGCGGCGGCAGCAGCAGCAGCGACGGCAGCAGCAGCAGCGTGCAGTAGCAGCAGCCGTCGCGGCAGCAGCAAGCGGTAGTAGCAGCTTTTGCGCAGAGCAGCAGCAGCAACCGCAGCAGCTGCACCTGCCGCTGGAGCTGCTGGTGCCGCTGCGAGGAGGGCCTCGCAGCCCTCCACTAAGGGGGGGCCCTCTGAAGGGGCCTGTCGGCCCCGTTCGCACCCCCCTCCCCCACCCTCTTCTTCCCCTTCTCAACGTGGCCCTCGGAGGGCCCCGCTGAGCCCCTCTGAGGGGCCCTTCGGAGGGGGCCCGTCGGCCCCGTGGGTCCCCTCGGCCCGTCGGCCCCGTGGGCCCCCTTGGCCCCGTCGGCCCCGTCGGCCGACCGACGGAGGGGCCGGATCAGAGAGGCGGACAGGACCCCCCCGCCCCCCTCGCTCCCTCCTCCCCCCCACACCCACTCGCTCACTCGCTTGCTCGGCGAGCGAACGAGCGAGCGTGCACGGGAGGGAGGGCCGGACAAGCCGGACACCCCCCCTCCTTATTTTCTCCGTTCGCCCACCTTACGGGCAATCGAGAAAAGGCTTGGGGGACGAGTAACACAAAATACGAAAAGGGGTATGCCTGAAAGCGAGTGAAAAAAAAAAGAGAAAAAGCAACAAAAAAAAGGTGAGGGCCTAAGGCGAGGAGACGGGAGACCTAGAAAAAAAAGGGGTGGAGGGTGAGGGCAAAAGAAAAAAAGAGGGGGGTGGCCGTGGGCTATGAAAAAAAACAGTAAAAGAAAAAGGATGATCTTCCAACTACTACCACCGCAACAGCACAGCTCTCATAGCCGCAATACCAGCATCCGGTGGTGGAGTGTCGACGACTACACAGTGCGGCGGCTGCGCGACAGCTTGCACTTTTGCCTTCTCCGCCGACAGCGGACGGTCGTCGGCGGCGATCTCCGCTTCAAGACGCGTCCTGGGCCGGCGTCTTCCTGGGGCCCGTGGATTGTTGCGCGCACTTCACCCCGTAGGATTGACGGCGGATTCGAGTCTTACCATCTCCGAGTGCAGGGTCGTCTACCGCTTGGAGCAGCAGCCACACCTGCAGCTGCAACCCCTTCTAGTCTTGGAGCAGTCTTTGCTCTATTAGTGGCAGCAGCATTAGTGGCCGCAGTTAGTCAGACTGTAGTCTCCGGGCGTGCTGTGGTAGTGCAGCTCGTCCGTATGGTCACGTTTGCTGACCCGGACGCCGTGACCTCCAGGAGTGACTGTACCTACTGGCCTCGTTCTCTCCCGTGGCTTGGTGTTTACCACCGGGAGTAGGTTTCCTCGGTACCTATCCATCGTCCAGCGCACGAGATGAGTGCGCGGACATCTGAGCAGGCGCCTTGTGCGTTCGCCTGTTACTACTGTGGTGATGGGCGTCATGGTTGGCGTCGCTGTTGGACGCGCCCTCCCGGCTGGCGTCCACCTTGGCAACAACCTTGTCTGAGCCTGCGTCCTCCACAGCATACGGATGTACCGGCGTTGGTAGATCCCCTAGCTAGACCTCTGGTGAGCATATTCGCCGAGATCCACGGCCTCCGGCAGACGGTGCAGTAGCTTTGTGACCTCGTCGTCACTGAGCGTGCTTCTGCTACTCGTTTGTCGACGGCCTCCTCGATCACATCTCCTCCATCCTCTCCACCTTCCTCATCGGATGGTGTACCTTCAGCTCCACCTGCCAGCGAGTCCCAGGCTGCCACCATCCTGTCGATCCTTCACTCTGCGACCACGACGCCATCTCGCGATGACATGCCTTCATGCAGTCGTTCCAGTCCAGTGACTCTACGACGTCGGCGTCAGCACTCCGCACGGCGTGCTCGCGCCGGTGTTGATACATCCTCCACCTCCTCGGCCTCCGTTCCTGTACCTATCAAGGGGGAGTGTGGTCACCGTGCATTACGTGATGTGACAGTAGCGACAGGATACCCACTCGCGCTGGGCCGTGCTGCCCGAGCGTCAGCTCAGGCAGACTCAGATGATACGATAAGAGCAAATGGCGTGGAGTCTGACCCCAACATGGCGTTCATGGTGGAGAGTTACCTTTCATCATCCAGGTTGGATCCAGATCTTCCACTGTAGCAGGCGACATCAAGAGGAGCGTAGGCACAGCGTCCTTGGACGGTGCCACTCGCGGCTCCGACCAGTAGAGGCCCAGGGGTGGCACGGGAGTCTCATACGGATCGAGATGCATCTACCATGCTTTTGGGGGAGAGTGTACATCAGACTCACACCAGTTTGGCGGATGTTGGGGTGCTTGGGACGTGCATGTCATTGAGGTTGACATCTACGCTGGGGTAGCAGTCGGACATTCTGTAGCAGCAGGTTGCATCAGGAGGAGTGCAGGTCCCGCGTGCCTTGGCGGTGCCACTTGCGACTCCGACTGGTTGCGGCCTGGCGGTGGCACTCTAGTCCCGCGCGGATCGGGTTACCCCACACGGATCTCCGGGGGCATTGGCGCACAAGATTCACACCAGTACGACAGCAGTCGCAGTGCATGAGCAGAGTCGGCCGGTTGGTCTTTTGGAGGTTGAGGCTTTCTTGAGAGCAGCATTTCTGAGAGGTGTCATTGGGACACGTGCTGCAACAGACTCAGCAGGCTTCACCGTGTCATCTGTGCTACCTGAGCACCAGCTTCAGCATCAGGAGTTACCCATGTTCCCTGAGTCTACGTCCCGTGCACAGTGTGGAGCACCGACACACATCACAGAGTCAGATGGTGGTCTTCACTCCATTATTGAGCAGGTGGCAGCGACCAGCCTTCCCGGCGAGACAGTGCGTGAGCGCCAGCTGCGCTTCTTGGTCGCCTTGACGGACATTGTTGAGCCGGAGCCCGGTACACCTATGTCCATTACAGTGGCAGTCGAGGATACCAGAGCAGATCCATACATGGAGATGGAGTCACCTCGTCAGCAGGAGCTGAGTTCTGCCCCCTCGGTTTCACCTGTTGGTGAGCCTACCGATCACGTTGACGCCGAGAGTGGCAGTACCTGCACGGACGACGTTTCCACATCCTTTATGGACTCTGACGACACCTGCAGCTGCATCCGATGTTCCAGCATCTCAGCATATTGCGAGCTTGGTTGACCCCCAGGAGGATGAAGCCAGTTCTATTGTCTTCAGCAGCAAAGATGCAGATGGCGCTATACTCACGAGTTGAGCAGTCTGCATGTGCAACATCCAGTGAGGCAGAGTTTATTCAACACCACGTCGACATGGGCCACCTCCACATGTCAGAGGCAGATTATGCTGATTTGCAGGAGCGTGTAGTCATGCTACAACGGGAGATGATAGCATCGCGTGAGCAATTCTCAGAGGAGGGCAGCATCACTACTATTGGCAGGAGCCTTCCGCAAACAGCATCTGGCACACCTATACCCCGGGAGGATCTTGTACGAGGTCCGAGTATGATGTCTGTTGGGGACACTATTATAGGAGAGGTGAGCGTGCCTTCTTCTTCCGCCATCCTCACTCCTGTCGACGCCATCATCGCTCCTCCTTCTTCTGCTACTGCTGTCATGCACCTTCATCCACCCGACTCACCTGCCCCATCGTCATCTTCATCTGCGAGTGGTGATCCGGTTCGTCGCTCCAGCTCTCCTCTTCTGGCAATACACCCTTGTGTCTCAGTTTGTGCTATCCCGTATCGGAGGCCAGCTCCGCCACTTCATCCACACACGCGTGCTGCTCGCCCATTCCCATTCCTTTGGCATACACAGATGCATCGCGGCAGTGCGAAGGCAAGAGAGACTGTGAGTTGGGACCCTTGGCAGGTCATGCAGATTCACGTGAAGAGTCGTAGCCGGAGACACCACGTGAAGAGTCGTAGCTGGAGTCCCAGAGTCCCGGATGTGGTCTGGGACCTTATGCAGTTTTTCTGCAGCCTGTACAATTTTATCGGTGAACTGGCCGTGGGCCTGATTTGCATATTTTGCATTGTGTGTCCACCATTCAATGGCGGATGCATGCATGTGACCAGTCATAGCGTCCATGTTGAGATCGTGTACATTTAGGTTCAGACGGCGTAGCGTTCTGACTTGTCTTTGCTCTGACTTGTCTGCGCAGAGTTACGGCCAAAACAATGGCTTTGGGCCGGTTTAAGGATAGACCTTGCATTCCCGCGTGTGACATCCGCCGTGCGTACGCGTCGGTGGCACCGCGCTTGTTGGCCAAGAGAGCAGCCAGAGGGGGTGGAGCAGAGGTGCATAGGCGACGGAGGATGTCCTTAGCCTGCTGCTAGTAAGAGGTGACCGTCTCGATCTCCCCCATGTGTAGGGAGTTGAACTCCTGGAGCAGACAGCTGGTCTTAGCCTTGCTAGATAGGCGATGGGGACGGGTGAGGATGTGCCATGTGGCTGCAGGGTCTTTCCAGTGGTGAAGTCGCCGAGGAAGGGCTCAATGGCTAGGCGTGATGCTGGAGGAACGAGTGGGACGAGGGCGCGTACGGCGTGACTAGCATCATACAGCTGGTCGGCCTGGGTCGAGTTATACGGAAGAGTGTAGTATGCCCACATGCCCTCACCATGTGCCCAGATGTGGAAGCTGGGAGCTTAGCTAAGCTCCCAGCTCCGAAACTGTTCGCTGGCTTGAAGCAGCGGGGGCGGGGTCTCAAAGTCCTTTGGCCCTTGGCCGACACCCTGAGTGGGGCCAAGGAGTGAGGACACTGTGTGCTATTGGCGCAGGGTCTGCTGCTGTGCCAGGTAATGCGTGGCAGCAAACACAGCGGGGCTGGCGTGACCAGCTGTAGTGCTCCAAGTTGTTGCGTCAGTGCGACAAGTTGTTGCAAAATGGCATCCAATGGATCGGAGGAGCCGGCGACGAACCATGTGGACTCTTGCTGCTACTGCTGCTGCTGCTGCTACTGGTCCTGTTGCTGCTGCTGTTGCTGTTGCAGCTGCTGTAGCTGCTGCAAGAAAGGGGGGCTAGGGGTCCCCCCAACAGAGGAGGACCCCTCCCCATTGAGGCTATTAGCCATGGTATTTTTTTGGCCCTCCTTGTTCCCCCTTTTTTGGTGTGTGCTGCTGATGTCAGTAGTGATGTCAACAATGATGTCAGCCCAGGATGATTGACGTCAGCAACTGCTGTTGCGTTATCTGCAGAGTTGCTGCTAAAGATCGTTTTTTTTTGTTTTCTTTTTTGTTGATGACTTCAGCAATGATGTTAGTAGTGACGTCAGCTGAGAGTTGCTGACGTTAGTAGCGGTTGTTGCTGGAGCCACTGCTGTGTCAGCTGCAGGGTGGCTATTTTTGTTGCTACTGCAGCTGCTGCTGCTACCGCTGCTACTGTTGCTGGTCGGCTGCTGCAGCTACTGCTATTGGTGCTGCTGCGGCTCTTGTTGTAGCAGCGGTTGCTGCTACTATTGCAGTTGCTGCTTTTGCTGCTCCTGCTGCTGCGGTTGCTTCTACAACAACACTTATGGCTGCTGCTGCTGCTGTTGCCGAGCTGCTACGTGTTGCTACGGCTGCTATGGCTGCTGCGGCGGCTCTCGTGGTGGGTGCAACCATTGCAGAGCCACCTGTGGGGTGGGGGATTTCTCTTTTTTGTGTTCCCCCTTTTTTCTTTTTTTTTTTTCTTTCGTCGGTCGTCACAGCAAGCTCCTTGCTCGCTGCAAGTCGCGAGTTGTGAGCAACAAGCTCGCTCCTCGATGCTCGCTGCGAGCAGCGAGCTCCCTGCTCGTAGCTCACTGCTCGTTGCGAGCAACTACAGCTGCAGCTGCTGCTGCTGCGAGCTGCAACTACTACTACTACTGCGAGCTGCTGTTGGCCACTGCTGCAGCTACTACTACTGGCTGCTGCTAGCTGCTGCTCGTTGTTGCTGCTACAGCCGGCTACCTTTGCTGTTCGCTGTGAGTTGTTTCTGCTGACTGCTACTGCTTGCTCTTGCGGGCTACTGTTGCATTAAGCTGCCGTGAGCTGCTGCTGCTGCCGGCTGCTCCTTCTGCGCACAAATTCTGCTGGATGCTGCCGCCACTACTCGCTACTGCTACAAGCTGCTACTAACGTTGCTGCTTGCAACAAGCTCACACCTGGTTAACGTCGCGACGTGCGTTGTTGTTGCGGTGTGTGACATCGCTGGCCGCTCACCTCCTTGCGTCACGCGTGGGGTTCCATGCTGCGGGAAAAATCCAGCATCATTTCCCCTGGCCCAGTGGCCATGGGGAAAATTCTAACGCCGCCACCAGGCTGGTCAATGCTGCCAGAAAAAATCCGGGAGGATTTTCCCTGCACTGGCGCGTGTGGGGGTCCGCCGGCGTTGTCTGCCACTTGTACGCCAGTCTTCTGCTGCTGGTGCTCCGGCTCTGATACCAAGCTTGAATTCCTAGGGAGCAAGTTAGGGCAGCAGCGTTGTTGATGTAGCGTACAGGTATCCACGCCCGTTGCTTAGTCAGCTGTCCCCTCAGTCTGCTGCTCTAGAATCTACATATGAGTGCTCTGGGTTTGTTACTCATAGATGTGCGCGCCAGTGTTAGTGCAAGAAAGCAGCTGAGAATTGGATAGAACTGAATAAGGATCAAGAATGAGACACAATGGGAGACCCCTCCAAGAAAACAGCCTCCCCTAGCTTTGTAGTACTTGTTACTCAGTTCACGAGCCAATCAGAAAAAAACTCTATTTTCAGGCTGGCAGGTTTTCTCGGAGAGCCCTGCCAAACGACCGACAGCCCAAAACCCGGGCGTCGTCCGTTTTGCCTGAAAAGTGGACCATACCATGATACTGACGCTTCGAACGCAGTCATGCGGTCAGAATCAGCTAGAAAAACAGTTGTGAGGAGTTATGGCTGCCCAAACCCAGGCTGCGCCTACACTAGTCCCTAGTGACAACAGTGCCACGCTAGCGTGAGATTTGGAACATAAGCAGAGCAGGTTGCTGCCCACGCAATGGTTTAGTTAGATCCAGCACTGGATGCATGCAGACAACATCCGCAGTGGTAGTGACCGCCGGCGGCCTGACCGTCGAGGAGGCCTGCTTATGGAGCTGAGCACGTTGTCCGAGGGAGAAGGCTCCAGCGAACTGCGTGTAGTCCTCTGCGTGCGTCGACTCCACCGGAAGACACTCCAGCAGCGTTGAGTCTCGCCGTCAGTCATCTCCACGCTGATGTACACAAGCCGGGAGGACACAACAAAGCACAATGAGAGATGTGAGAGAAAAACCAACACTGCGGATGCTATTGAAGCACTCTAGCACTTTGACTTGTGTCTCCTAGCCAAAATCTTGCCGTTGTGTGTACTGTTGTTGGTGGGTGTCCTCAAGGACCACTATGACCTTTCGGTTCATGCCCATCCACATGCAGATGCCTGAGGTGGGCCCGACGGTAGCCGAGCTTTGCAAGCGCTCAGCGGCACCGTGAGGAATGGAGGCCGTGAGGAGCTCGACGGCCTGCACTGGGGTGTAGCATATCTGTCTATGCTTTCTGTAAGATTGTATTGCTTTAGAATCTGATTCTAGCCATTCAGACGGTGCTTGATCTTGACATGCTGACGTAAAGTTATGACTGTTTCCGTTTCATGGCTCGCTGAGGTATTGCAAAATGATACCCTAGTGTGTGGTGTGAACCGAGAGCGGACATCAGTATGTATGCGTGTGTTACTCATTTGTGTAGCTCTCCTTCCATGCACTTTCTGTGGTTAAGCGCTTGACGCCTGTGTGCATCGTCTGACCAGACCCTTGCCGTTTCCTGCTTGGTTTCACACAGAGTGGGTAGGCAGTCTAATCAGACAGCTTCCACAAAGTCTCTCATTGTACCAGAGCACGCGAGACAGCTCTCGCGTGGCTGCGTAGCAGGGACGCAACACCAGTCTAGGGAAGACCCACCATCCATCACATCATGGGACGCGAGCGCCAGCGACAACGACAGCACCAGCGTCAACGAGAGTGACGACATCTGTGGCTGAGAGTCGCGACCCACCCTTCAACGTCAGAGGCCTCACCCCGCGGGCGGCTACCATCGGTTAGCAGTCGAGGAGCCGATAGGCAGCGTGACAGCGGACAGTGACCGGCAAGCAGCGCGCCGGCAGGCAGCGGGTAGCAGGATGACGGCAGCGGCCGGCGGCCGGCGCGCAGCGGGCATCAACCATCAGCCGGCCGGCTGTGACCAGCCGACGCCGGTTGGCGGGCAGCGCGCAGCGGCCAGCAGCCTGCTGCCGGTGCGTAGCGGCTGGCGGCAAGCGGCCGGCTGGCTGCGGGCGGCGGCCAACAGGCAGTAGGCAGCGGCCGGCGGGTGGGGTGCTCGGCACCGCCGAGCAGCGGCGGCTGCGACGGCGGCAGCGACAGCTGCAACGGCGACGGCAGTGACAACAGCCGCGGCAGTGGCAGTAGTGGCAGCGGCGGCAGCGGCAGCAGCAGCAGCTACCGCGGCTGAGGCCTTGGCTGCCACAGCACCAAGGGCCACCACAGCCGCAAGAGCAGCAACAACAACAACAGGAGCAGCAGCGTCAGCAGCGGACAATTGCGGACAGCAGTGCCGGTGACGGTGGTGGCAACGGCCAGCAGCAGCTGACAGCAGCGGACACCAGTAGCAGCAACGTAGTCGTGCCGCTCAAGGCCTTGCAAATAAGGCTGCACACGGATCCTGGGATCCGTGGTAACTATCCACGGATACCGGATCCAGAACCGGATCTACGGTTCCGGATCCAGGTTCCTGGATCCGGTTTGTATTCACAGACCCTAACCGGATCCTGAGGGAGGGGGGGTAGGGGGAGGAAAAATTTGCGAGAGGTCCTGCTCAAATCTGTTGCGGATCCGAGAAAATCGCTCATTGAAAATCAAACAGTCGTGCCTGCGTGCCACGCTTGACATCTGCACTTGACCAGAGCATGACCGTGCGTTGGTCGTGGACCACCAGAACTGCGGGCGCGAAGTTCTGGGGGTCCACGTCCGAAGCATGGGACCCATCCTCAATGGTCATTGCCTTACAGGCAAGATGATCCAACGGCGTGGGTCAACCATGTCAGAGATCGGGTACTCCCAGACAAGTGTGCTGCCCTGGGCTCCTCCCTGGGAGGAGTCATTCGTGCTGCGGACGTGCGCGACTCCTCTCAGGGAGGAGTCGAGCGTACCCTATGTAGAAGTTCATTTTGTCCATGTAGATCCGGTATAGGGGAACCGTGGATCCAGGTCCCGGATCCGTGAATCCATGGATCCGCGAATCTATGGATCCGGAACCCCGGTTCCAGATCCAGGTCTAGGATCTGTCCCACGGATCCGGATCCACCTCAAGATCCGCGGATAGGATCGGTGTGCAGCCTTACTTGCAAAGGAAGGAGACAGGGGAGCCCAGCACAGACGTGGTCTCCTCTGCAACTGACACTGGAGCCATGGACACAACGAGCGGTAGTCGTGCCGCCAGCCCATGCACTCGTGCAATCGCCAGGCTGCTCGATGAATACAACAACATTCGATCGAGCATGCTGGAAATGGAGCAGGCTCTTGAACTGCTGTCGCAGCAGGTTGTTCGGCAAACGCCACGGGCATGCCTTCAGTCACGTGGAGGCACGCCGGGTATGGAGCACGTGGCAACCGACGACGACTCCACGGATGAGTCCCCCAACAAGTTCTGTGACGAAGACAAGGAGCACGACGGACAGCAGACATACGCTCAAGTGGAGTAAGGCCTGCTTGCTGGCGGCACTGCGGACCGAGAGGACGCCCTGGAGGCGGCGCAACGCATTACAGTAGTTGTAGGCAGGGTCAGGACCGGGGCACGGGTGGCCTCTCAGATGGCACTACCCACTGAGAAGCCACCCAAGGAGTTTGGCACTCCACCGTCGCAGTACTCCCCCGTGGTTGGCTTTGATGCTTGGTGCATCCGCTTCGACCTGTGGGCGATGGCGGAGGGGTTCTGGCCGTGCTATCACAGTCAGTACCAGACTGGTGATCCTCGCCAGTGTGTGATGGCTCGCTGCACCGTGCATGGCCTGACCATGGCTGTCCCTGAGGACTCCGTGCTGGACTACGCTCCCTTCAACGGGGACTACTTGAGCGGCACACGCGCTGACCCCTGCGGTGCATGGGACCTAGCTCTCACCTTGTTGGAGGGAGAGACGGTAGCCACCCGCGCCTAGCGTGTCGCAGACTTCAACTCGCTCCGCTAGGGCAAGTCAGAGTCTCCGGTAGAGTACTCGTGCCAGGCCATGCGGCACTACACCCGGCTTGGGACACTGGCCCCCACTCAGCTAGGCGCACTGACCACCATCATGCTGGGTGTCGTCGAGCGGTACGCGGCCATGTTCACCATCTACCGCCATCGTGAGCTTGAGCGTTGCTTGCATCGCCTCACCCTGCTAGAATGGGCCCAGCACATCTATCTGGAGCAGACAGGGGCAGCTGAGGTGGCTCGTCTCCATCGAGAGCGCCTGGCTCGTATGGCTGTAATGGTAGTTTCTTTCTCTAACACCTCTCAGACCTCAGCAGCGGTTACTTCCTCCTTCACTCCAGTAAGTGCATCAGCCACGCAGGGAAAGAAGGGTAAGGGGTAGAATAGCGGCAGGAAGGGGGGAGGTCAGGGGACAGCGACTGCCGGGGGTGGCTCTGGCGGCAGCAGCCAACAGGTGACCTGCTACAGCTCCGGCGATCCCCATTGCTACACCGACTGCACTCGCCTGACCGGCCACCCCATCGACTGGCAGCGCATCACGCGTAGGATCCTCCAGGCCTATGAGGCCCATTCTACTTCCTTGTCCAATGCCTCCTCCGCCACAAAGTCTTTGGCCGGACGGGTTGCTACTGCCTTACACACCGCGACCCCCGCGACCCCTCCTAACGACGCGGCCTGACGCCTCGCACAGCTTGAGCAAATCATCCGCACTCGTAAGGGAGGTATGCACGTGCGGAGTGAGCCAACTCTGTCCACTGTTGGGTCCGTGTCTGGGGAGTTATGGGGTGATGATCGTTCGGTTGCGTCTGCGGTGGAGTCGGAGTGGCTTCATGGTCGTGATGAGCTGGCATGGTTGGATGATTGCTAGCGTTGTCTCTTGCATGTTGAGCAGGCTCAGCGCCCCTGTGACGTTCCTGTTGAGTCATTGTACTCGCTGGTCCATCACCACATCCACGAGGACTGTTGATGGCTCATGGATCGTTGATTCTGGTGCCACCCACCACATGACCTGTCGCCGTGACATGTTTGTTGTCTTTGATCCTGTTGGTTCCGTCCGTTCTGTCCGCACATCAGCTGGCCAGGAGGTGCCAGTGCGTGATGTTAGTGTCGTCCACTTCAGTGGTCCATCTGGCCCCGTGTACGTCTCTGACGTTCTGTTTTTACCCGATATCAAGCTCAGCCTCCTTCCCGTTTCTGCTTTTACTCGTGTGGGGGTCGGTGTCACCCACGCCGGCGATGACGCCACCGTCTTAATCCAGGCCTCTGGTGAGGTTGTCTTGCGTGGTGAGCTCCGTCACTTGCGCTCGCTTGCCTGCATCTCCCCTGCCACCTGGCCCGACCGCGCATGTCTTTGTCATCGATACCCTATCCCCTGACCAGCATCGACTTCTTCACCGTTGCCTCTATTATGTCCTCCTTGATGCGGTTGAGCGCCTTGTGTGTAATACTCCCGTTCTTGTTCTTGATGCGGCCTCCTTTGTGGCACCGCCCAAGAACGATTGTCTCGTGTGTGCGCAAGGTAGGATGCACCGCTCTCCCTTCCCAGACTCCATCCCGAAGTCCACTCGGACCCTTCAACTGGTCCACTCGGACCATCTTGGCCTGCTCCCCACGGAGTTTCAAGATGACCGTGGGCGGTACGTCCTGAAACTGAAGGATGAATTTACTTGTATGCGCTGGGTCTACAATCTCCGTCAGAAGAGAGACACCTTTCCCACTGTCTAGCGCTGGTTGGCTATGGTTGAGCGCCAGTCGCGTCAGACCCTTGACGTCTTTTGCTTCGACCATGGGGGGGAGTTTATGAGAAACCTTCACCGCGGGCTCACTGAGCGCGGAGTTGACCACCGCTGCTCTGCTCCTGCCATTCCCTAGCAAAACAACGTCTCGGAGCGGTGGAACTGCACGATGGAAGATGCTGTCTGTGAGAGTGTGCTCTCTAAAGAATTAGTCTTGGTGTGTGGAGAGCATAGTTGAAGCGGAAAAACAGACTTGGAGATGTCTGGAAGCCAGAGCTACAAAATACAGGTTAATTAGATTGAACTCAGTATTGGGTATTTATACTATCTGGCTGGCTAGCCCAGGCCTCAGCCTACTGCTTTCCTAGCTTGCTACGACAAGCTACTTGCACCTGAACTCGGTGCTCTGCTTGCACCTGAACCTGGTGCTCTACTTGCACCTAATGCCTAGTTTGAGAAATGCTTGGCCGTCGATCGTCAAGATCGACTGTCTATCGTCTCTCTTGGCAAGCCGTCGCATTGGCCTCGTGTGGCTCTCGACGGTGGGTGCGTTCGTCCTGTTGTACACGCCACCGGAGAACTGTGACCGTCGCACAGTCGCAGTCACCAGTTTTACTGCTGCCGTTGACCGCGTCCGTTGCCGGGGCCGTCCGTC
Source organism: Penium margaritaceum (assembly GCA_023375785.1). Lineage (NCBI taxonomy): Eukaryota > Viridiplantae > Streptophyta > Zygnematophyceae > Desmidiales > Peniaceae > Penium > Penium margaritaceum. The sequence continues at coordinate 135,163 of SZWC01005684.1, read as the reverse complement.
GAAACAACCCCTCGGCGGGTAGCGTCACCGTTACGCTACACGTCGAGAGGGGGATGCCACCTTCCGTTGCGTGTTCGGAATGCCCACCTGCAGTTGCGAGCGAAACACCCCCCTGCACCGGCGTACACCACAAGCCGGCGCAAATTCTCTCGTTTGCTCCTCCTCCTCCTCGCAACGTCGGTCGAGCGAAGGTGAGCTCGACCGCTCGCACGATTTTTGAAAATTGGAAAAAGGCCATTGTGCCCCCGAAACGTGGACAAGGCCCCGAGTATGCCAGAAAAGTTAAGGGCACCTCGTTAAATTCACCCCCCACGTCGGAGGCGTGACGTCGCGGCGTGCCTGAGGGACTCCAGAAGAATAGTGTTGGTACCCCCGGCATGGAAGTTGGCCTCGGGCTCCCAAGAGTTGTGCTCCGCCGGGTACCCCTTCCACTGCACCAGAAACTCACGCCGTCATCCCCTGTGGCGGTCCGCCAGAATCTTCTCCACCTCAAACTCCTCACTTTCTTCAACCTGGACAGTAGGAGGTGGAGCTCTCCCGCGACCCTGGAAGAATGTGTTGGGGTCGCAGTAGGCACGAAGCAGGGAGATGTGGAACACCGGATGGATCGTGTAGTGAGCTGGCAGCTCCAGCTTGTATGAGATGGCCGACCGCTTCTCCACAATGCAGAACGGACCCACCCATCGTGGTTTCAGCTTGGGACTCTCTACTCCCATCACCTGCAGATTAGCAGAGTTCAGCATCACTTGATCTCCCACTTGGAACTCCTCCGTAGAGCGATGCTTATCAGCCTGCCGCTTTTGCTGCTTCTGTGCGTTCAACAGCCGTTACTGCACCACGTCCCAAGTGGTGGCAAACCCATCAACAATCTGCTGCACAGTTGGAAGAGATGTTGCCATAGCAAGGGTGGCTGGGCTCAGTGGCTGGTGGCCATAGACCACCTCAAACGGTGACTTTCCTGTTGATACTGACACCGCTGAGTTGTAGGCAAACTTTACCACTCCAAGCTTCTCCTCCCAACCCTCTCCATCCGGTGGGACCATGTTCCGTAACAGTTGCTCCAATGTCTCGTTTGTGCGCTCCGTCTGCCCATCGCTCTGTGGGTGGTATGCCGTGGTCAGTTGCACCCGCGTGCCCAGCTCTCCATGAGATCTCTCCAGAATCGAGAAGTGAAGCGTGGATCGCGATCTGAGACCACCGACTGTGGCACTCCATGTAGCTTGATGACATGACTGAGGAGGAGTTGAGCTGTCCCGGCAGGTGTGATGCTCTCAGGACATGCGATGAATTGTGCCATCTTGGAAAACCGATCCACCACCACCAACACCATGTTGTTACCTTCCTGCGTCACAAGCAACCCGCCAATGAAGTCAAGCGAGATGTCTGTCCATGGCCTCTCTGGTATAGGCAATGGTTGCAGCTCCACTGGTGGCTTGGTCCTTTGCGCCTTGATGCGTTGGCACACAGCATAGCTGCTCACAAACCTCTTGCAATCAGTCGCCATTGGCGACCACTAGTATTGGCGTGTCAAGGCTTTGAGTGTCTTGTCGAAGCCGAAGTGACCCAAGTAATGGGTGTCATGCGCCTCCTCCAGCAACAACTGCTTCAATGGCGCATAGTCCGGCACGACAATCCTCTGCTCTTACCCCCTTCGCCAATACGTTCCATGCCATGTGGCGTCTTTCTGCGCACCACCCGTGAACTCAATGTCCACGCCAGAGTCGTGCTTGAACAGGCTATGCATTATTGGAGATCCCATCAGCACTGAGGTGGCATTGAGGCTCAAGTCCGGCCTCCGCGACACAGGATCTGCCGGGTTCACCTTCCCAGGCTTGTATTGGATCTCAAAGTCAAAACTTCCTTCCAGGAACTCCATCCAGCGAGTTTGTCACCGAGTGAGGTTCGGCTGCGTCTTCAGGTCCTTCTGGGCGTAGTGATCCGTGAAGACCACGCAGCGTCGCGACTTGAGATACCACCTCTAGTGCTTGAACACATGGATCATTGCTAGCATGTCCTTCTCATGGATTGCGTAGTTCAGCTCCGCACCTTGCAACTTGCGAGACGCATACGCAATCGGCTGCGGCCCCTTTCTGTGATCCTGCATGAGAATCGCCCCAATGGCATAATCGCTTGCGCCCGTCGCCATGATGTACTCCTTGGATGAATCCGGATGCACCAGAACTGGAGCATCACACATTGTAGCCTTGAGCTCCTCAAAGCTCTTCTGCTCCTGATTGCCCCATTCCCACCGGTGATCCTTCCTCAGCAGCTGAGTCAGCGGCGCACCCTTTTATGCGTACCCCCGGATGAATTTCCGGTAGTAGTTGACAAGCCGCAAAAAGACCTGGATGTCGAGTATGCAATTTGGTGTCGGCCACTACTTCACTGCTTCCACCTTCTTTTGGGTCCATGTGGAGACCCTTGCTGCTCACGATGTGCCCAAGGAACTCCACCTCCCTTTTCTTGAACGCGCACTTGGAGAGCTTTGGAAACAACTTCTCTCTCTGAAGAATTTCCAATACCTGTCAAAGATGTTGCTGATGCTCTTCCGGAGTTCGGGAGTAGATGAGGATGTCGTCGAGGAAGACTACCACGAACTGGTCCAAGTGAGGGTGGAAAATCCTGTTCATGAGGCTCATGAATGTTGCAGGAGCGTTGGTCAACCGAAATGGCATCACGAGTTACTCGAAATGGCCGTACCGCGTCCGAAACGCTGTCTTCTCCACATCATGCTCCGCAATCCGGATCTGATGGTACCCCGAGCGCAAGTCAATCTTGCGCTCCCCTCAGCTGGTCAAACAGCTCCTCGATCCTTGGCAGTGGGTACTGGTTCTTGATCGTTACGTTGTTGAGTGCGTGATAGTCCACACACATCCGCAGCTTCCCTGCTTTTTTCTTCACAACGAGGACCGGTGCAGCATAAGGTGATACGGACAGTCTGATGAACCCTTGCTCCGTCAGCTCCTCCAACTGCTTCTTCAGCTCACCTAGCTCGTTATCGCTCATGCAATAAGCAGCCGGCACTGTTGGAATTGCTCCATGAACAAGCTCAATTTTGTGGTCGATGTCCCGCTTTGGTGGTAGACCCTTTGGCAGCTCAGCAGGAAACATGTCACTGTAGCTGTCCAACACTCCCTTGATGCCTCCCGACAGCTCTGCTGCTGATGCTTTCTGCTGCTCTCCCTCTTGTTGCTTTGCCTCTGCTGCTAAAACTTCCAACTGTTCAATTGCTGCTTGTTGTCACACCCACACAAGGTACACTTGATCCCCCTTGCGCTGACAGCGCTTCAACTGCACGTAACTCAACTACGACACCTTGCCTGCCTTGGAGTTCTTCTCCTCCGCCCACAATGGCGAAACGATTTGCTCTCCGCATTTCTTCACTTTCACCTGGCTGCGCACCCAATCCATAGCAGGATTCCACCGGTGTAGCCAATCACGTCCCAGAATGGCGTCATAGGTATCCATTGGGCACGCGCAAAAGTTCACCTCGCACGAAAGCTTGCCCAGACGGACCCTTAGAGGCTTCAGAGGCAGTCCACACTCCAGCTCCCCTTGCACCAACTTGGCCGTAGTTGGCTTCCCAGGTAGCTGTGCAAGCCCCAACCTCTTTGCAAGCTCGTCGCTGAAGAATGAGTGCGACGCGCTGCAATCCAGCAATGCTTTAATCTGCCGACGAGTCTGGCGCCCCTCGCCGTCCAAAGATCCAGCCGATAATGTTTCGGCTTTCAAGAGGATTCCCAAAACGCTCCCGCTTCCTTCGCTCTGTAGCAATACACTCGGCAGCTCCATAGTTGTCGAAGGACTTTCGGGGCCGGTGTTCGCTGATGCGTACAAAGCTTTCCCAGCAGTTGGCCACCCGCCACTCACTGCTGGTTGCCGTTTCCCTGCTGCTTCTTCTTGCATTCCTTCTTGTGGTGCCCAGGCTTCCCGCAGATCCAATAGTTCCCACCACGCGGCTTGCTTTGCTGCTGGCCTCATTGCACAGCGTCGATCTCCATGGGGTCGGTTTGTTGGTGTTGTGCTCGACATTGATTATTCCCCTGCTTCCCATGGAAATCCCCTTGATGGTAGCGTAGCGCGTCAACGCGCTCAGCAGTGGCCACCATCGCCTGGAATTCCGCGATTCCACTGAGTGCTAGCTTCCGCTGAATTTCTGCCTTCAAACCGTCATGGTACTTGTCTGCCATCTCCGGCTCACTCATGTCGTCAATCTCCGAGGACAATGCCAAGAAACGACGTGTGTACTCCTGCACTGAGCCGATCTGCTTCAGCTTGTTGCGTGCGACCATGGAGGCATTTACGAGATCGAACGGATCTCTGATGGCTTGCTCAAACTGCTCCCATGTCGTCGGTACACGCGCTTCTGCTTGGCCCGCGT
>SZWC01005684.1:89949-101519 GCA_023375785.1 Penium margaritaceum | reverse complement strand
CAGAGCCCCAGATGTCACCGGGACTCCTTGCTGTGACTTCTACGTCTTGCAGGCGCCTTTCGGCGGACTGGGCATGAGCCCCATTTGCATGTTTTTGCATTATATACTTGCTGTCCGTCGATGGATGCATGCATGTGACCAGTCGTTGCGTGCGTCTTTTGATTCTGCACGTCTAGGTTCAGACGGCGTAGGATTCTGACATGTGTGCGCAGAGTTACGGCCAAAACAGTGGTTTTGGGCCGGTTTTAGGACAGCTCTTGGACTGCCGCGTGCGACACCCGCCGTGCGCCGCGGCAGGTATTTATGCCCTGGACCTGTCAGTTGTTATCTCTCTCTGCATTTACTAAGCTATTGAAGCTTATGAGACTTTGCGCGTCTCCCTAGCCTGATCCTTGCTGTTTCCTGCACCTGCCTGCTTGCTAGTGCGTCAGCTGACTGGACAGTGTCGCCACGTCAGCAGCAGCAAGGCTAGGAAGCTTCCTAGCAGTTTCTCAGAGCTACTACCCATTACCACAGGTCAAGAAGTCGTATGAAAAGCCTCAAGGTGCATATGTCTTGAGGTCGGGGTACTTCCAATCCCACGCTGCGGATGATCATATGGAAAAGACTGCATTTCAAAAGGTGCCATGGTAGGTTTTAGTAACTGTGATACCCTTGGGACGAACATTCGAGCCACATTCATGGCACTTTTAAACCAGATCTTCACTTCCCACTTGAACCATTTTGTGGTCTTCTTCCTCAACGACATCCGTGTGTACTTGCTGACAGTGGAGAACCACCGGAAGCAGTAGCTCTTTGTCCAGAAACTCAAGTGTGATATCACCAAGAAAGAGGTGGAGTTCCTGGGGCATGTTACCATCGGAAGGGAGATCCACATTGACTACATGAAGGTGGAAGCGGTCAAGGAGATCTGCCATGTGCGTGGGAATGTAGGTTTTCTACGTCTTACAAACTACAACAGAGATTTATCCAGAGCCACGCATCAACGTGCGCACCCTTGAGAGATCATTTCAAGAAGGGGCGCCAAGGGACAACAATGGGACTGGGGTATGAAGGAGGGAGAGACCTTTAGTGCAATAATGACTGCCATTTGTGAAACACCAGTGTTGGTGCACACATTCACAAGCAAAGACTATGAATTTAATGAAGATGAAATCAACGGGATGCAAATACGGGACCAAGGAAAGGAGTTGCAGCACATTCATGACTAATCCAAGACATTGAAGTAGGATGATCTTGACTACCCCATCCATGAGAAGGAGATGCTTGTGGTATCGCACATATTCAAGTTGTGGAAGTGATATACTCCTGTTATTCAACGCATGTTTGTACACAGGTATGTCCAGGACCAGACTTCTCCGGAGGCACAACAAAGGGGTGCAAGTGGGATGGTCAATATTGGCGGCACGTTAAGGGGAACCAAATTGTGGTATCCATAAGTGCATCATCACGGCAGGCGCTGCAAGAGGAGGTGCACAATCATAAGAAAGTGGCTATTGCGACCATGATGATACCTTCAGAAAGTTTTCACACCACTCTTGGTACATGATGATGGGAGTAGATCACAAGGATTTTGAGAGCCACTGCACAAGCACCAAAAAAGAAAACACTGGGAGGTGGGGAAACTTATTCTTGTTTTAATCACAAACTATGCACACAGAGGAAAAAAATACATCTATGTTTAGAAAAAAAATAAAATTAAATTATCTGTTTTTGTTAAGACGGAGAGAAGGACGTAACTGAGGTTTTCTTGAATATATCTTGTGCACGGATCTATGGAATGGGTGAGAGAGGAACATCAAAAGAAGAGGGATGAAGGAAATGATGTCGCAATAGATGCTTATCCTGCTACTTGACAGGTTCTGGAATAGCATGATAAGAGGTTGCTCTGGGGATGTCCCTGGAACACTTGGAATGCACTGTCCAGGAGCATGAAGAGAGGTTGGTACCATAAGTGGCAGTTGCTGATGTGAAAAGATGCATTTGAGGAGGCCATTGAATATGGTGTGTTGGAGATCACTTATGTAATGGGGAATGGCATTCTGAAATTTCATGCAATCTTGGACCCAGAAGGATCATGCCATAATGTAGTGTTTAATGAATTTTCCATCTGAATTAATTTATGATCTGTAGTCTTGACTCGTTTTTGGGTTGAATTCATTTCCTGTAGTTTAATTGGATGAAAGGTCTTCAGTGTGTTGTCTTGAGTTTTTTTTTTTTTTTTCCCTCCCTTGGGCCAGTCTTTTTAACGTCTTGCAGTCACAATTACGTGTGGGAGCCCATCCGACACCGGAAATCAAGCGATCGCATGACTGAACCACGTTACGCGACTGCACTTTGGTTTTTTTCTGGCTCTCTAGGTTCAAGTGAGGCAGGAAGAATTGATAAACTGTAATTGTTTTAGGTCAGATAACATCTGGCACAAAGCAAAATGAATGAATTTGTCTTCCCCAAATAATTGTTTAATATCCAAATAAAAAAGCAGTAGGGTATTGAAAGGTCAGGATGTGAAAATTCATTGGTTTATTTTCAGAGAGAGTGATAAGGTTTATCCAAGTGGCACTCCTTAGGATCCTGGATGGATTCACTGATAGTTAGGGGTAGTCCAGGGTCGTGCTCCTTCGGTCATATTCTTTGGGAACAAGACAGACTCCTTGCCAAAAAGATAATCAGAGACAGTAGATCCAACCTATCCAAAGAACATGAATGCATGAACAATTGAATACCTTTAACATTGAAGTGAAGCATTAGAGGCTAGTGGAACCAAGATTTAGTTCACTAGTGTAGTAACAAATCAGGAAATAAAATGCATAGTGGTTCAAGTTTTTGTGACTTGGATCAGCTTTGTTACCATGACATACAATACAAGGTTTAACTTTGATTGAATCCGTTGTTCATGCTAGGTGTGAAAATGCCCCACCCACTTCCAAGAGTAGGTGAATCTTTTTGTAGCCAATGCTACATCCATGGCTGCTGCTGCAGCTTCAAATGTGGCTGTGCTTGCAGCCATGGCTAAGGCCCTGGTTCCGACCTCTTTTCCACCCCCTCCCCTAGTTGATGACTCCAGGCTTGGAATCTTCATTCAGCCTCTGCCTCCTCTATGCCCCTGGCTACTGCCTTGTATCCTATTCCAGCTGCTTCTTTGGCTACTCCTATGTCTCATTCTTGGGATACTAATCTATCCTCTTCTAGGCCCTTGAGCCTGCGTGTGCTCTGGTTCCTGATCTAGCTACCATTTGGCTGCGGTCATCCTTGCGCCTCCATGTGTGCCTTTTTTTTACGCCTCTATGACGGCAACCTTACCGGCTCAGGCCCAGGAACAAATTGTTTACAGGATCTTTCTTGTCACACATCTCATTGATCTCAACCCCCCCCCCCCTCCCTCCCCCATCCCCCCTCTTGCATCCTCCTTCCATCCCTTACATGTTCTTCTGTCTGCTCCCATGCATCCTCATTGGCAAACCCTTGTCTAACTGGAGAGTTCGATTTATTGCATGGGCTGGAATCACACACTCTTTGGGAAAACCTTGATCATGATCTAGTGCACATCTGCCCACTCCTGGTTTTGCCAATGTGGCATTCCACTGCCTCCTTCCTGTTTTCCCAGCTCTGTACCTACAACAGATCATCCACTTTCCTACAACTCCTGGCGTTCTTGTTTGTCCCCGTAAGATGTGGGAGGTGTTGGATGACTTAACAGTCCTTTTTTGTCAGTGTTTTCTCTACTGAGAAATGAATTGGAAAATGTTTCTTTTTCACCTACCCTCCATTCTCCTGTCCTACTGTCCTCCTTTCACTCCTCACCCTCTATCTCTACTGTTTACCTTCTCACTGTATCTGAAAAAGGATAGTCCCCTGATTGTAATTCATAGATTCCTCCATGGGCCACATTTTTGCCAACCGTGTGTTGTTCATTTTGTTTGACAGTATCTCCACCATTATTGCAATTTTTTTTCAGTGATGGAATCCTACTCCTTGTTCCTGGTCAGTCTGCGCATCTTCTGTCACAAGCCTCCTCATTCTCACTAATATGCTCTACGTTGCTGCACCTGAATCTCCTGCTTTTTTTAACTCTTGATTCATACGGCTTGGAATTTCTGATCACAGTCGGTCTTGTGGCCATCAAGAAGCGGTCTTCAACTCAGATCCTTCATCGTGGCCATCATGCATCTGGCGAAGAACATTAGCAAGAAGTCGGCCCCTACCCCATGTCCGATCACACTGTGAGTATTGTCACTCGCACCAAAATCTCACATCCTACACCGCCACCTCTCCCACCACCCTGCGGCCATGTCTAAAGAAGCTGCCCACTTACAGGCTTGCTGAGTCTTCAATGTGTACCTTTGACCATTTCTGACTGTAGAGTTTTCATCATGGGAAAGATTCAGAGCCTTCATTTCCCTTCTTCTGCCTCGCATAGAATTTTTTTGCTTGAACTGATCACCTTTGCAACCTGGGATAGCTCCAGATTGGTTTCCTCATGGGGACTGGCATCTACCCTACTTATCCTTAAGTTTGAAAAACGAGTTTGAGCTACTTTAGTGATCCCGAATTTTGACATGAGGTAAATAATCTAAGTAGTATCTTCAAGTATGGAAAAACATAACTGGTGGTGCTCTGAAATCTACGAAGTGACACGTTTAGATTTCTTGTTTAGACACAGCACTGTCATTCATGAATTGTAAAACTTCCAGGAACAACAGTTTAAGCCATGGGGAAACAACAGAGGACCACTCCTGTGATACGTACAGTTTGATTTGTGACACCGAAATTCAGTCAGCAATTACCTCTAGCACTGAATCCCAAAAACCTGGATAGCTTTAAAAACTAATGTCCAAAAGCGAGTGGAATGGGGCACCTAGTACGTGCGGACAGGTTCACAGCCTGAGGTCATATGCACTTGCACAGGTGTAGGCTCCTTATGATAGCTTGAGGAGTCTGAATGCAAGCAATAATTCAGTCAAAAACATCCATTTTCGATTAGGATCAATACATCTGACAACCACAGTGCTGTAAAAGGAGACATTATGAACAGAGCAGCTGGTGCTTTAAGCTCCAGGAGTGGTGTATGTAGCTTGTTATGTGTCTCTCAAATTCTCATAAAACAATGAATTTGACAGAATACAACCCCAGGAAAACAAGTTGATGTCAAAGTTCATGACAGGTATGTTTCTTGCTTTGTTGAAAATCCCTGGCACACAATGTGAGTGTACTAACATTGTTCTCAGGACGAAGTTCTACAGGCCATCCATGAGTGGTACAGGCGTGCCTAGCATCTGAGTAGGAGGAAGCTTCTCAACTTCTGCAACGATTGTAGTGGAGATTTCTTCACAACTACTGCTTTATTTCTATCAGAAATACTCTTCCCTATACTCCCCTCAATATAATGGTGTTTCTGAGAGGGGGGCCTGCATTCTCACGAAGCAAAATCTCACACTATGATGGTCCAGAGGAGTCTGCTCGAGCATGGCTGGAGCTTTTTGGAACAAGATATGTAAGTTGTACACTTTGGTGTGGAAAAACATCCCTCAAGGCTATGCCACCTTAGCATGATGTTTTCTTGTTTCTTCTCAATGGTGTCATACTGAACTCATGTGCGCTATCGTGTGGATTACTATAGTTACCATGCATTCTGTTCCTCTTGCTTTCCCAGGTAACACTCATGGTACAAATCTGTCTGTGTATGAATCTTGATGTTGCTTCGGATTCCTATGCACATCCCTTGTAGGATCCCAAGGCCCACCACAACTTCAGCCTTCTGATGTTTTTTTAGAAATATCTTACTTCATGGATTGCCTCCATTTATGGCCACTGCACCTTCCATTTATGTGCTCATGTGCACGCCGCTCCCTTGCCCCAGCCCCTTCCTTGGTTCTGCATCAACTCCTCGAGCCTCTACCATGACCCCAACCATTGCGTGACCCTGTCTTTTGTCACTCGCTCCAGAAATCTCTCTCTCAGCCTCCAACTCGCGTCCTGCCGTGGCTTCCAACCCAGGCACTATTGCATCCTTTCTCACAGCCTCTAACTTTTTCCGTGCCCCTTCTCCATCCCTTGGCATGACCCCAAATCTTTGCCCATGCCGCTATCTATCTCCCCTCTGCTCCCTGAGGGAAATGCAGCTTCCCATCCTTTTCCCTTCTGCACACTCCTTTCGCTCTTTTTCCCACCTTTCATTTGATGTCCCCTGCTCTACCAGTCTATTCCTCCCTCATCCACTTTTTTATTGTGTCGACCTCTTCTGTTTATGTGGTTGACTCAAACGTCACCACGCTTTCTATCGTCTTGTGCAGTTGGTACCGCCATCTTCATGCCTTTGTCTGCACTGCAATAGCCTCCTCCTCCCTTCCACTTCCAGCAATCCCCCGGACAGCTTCTCTTTGCTTCTTCTTCTGATAAACCTTCCATCTCATCCATGCTCATTACCATGTTTTTTTTTAGAAAAATCTATGTCATAGTGGTGATACCTGTAGTTTCCTCACCTTTGTGGATGATCCTTTGACTGCTACACACGTCCTTGCAATATTGACTACACTCACCTCATGGTCAAGATCTCCTCGTTAACCCATCCCGTGCATCCCAGTTTTTCTCATTTGTCATGAGTACCTCACCCTCAACGTTGCCTTCTCTTCCTCAAGAAGCCTCTGCATGGCATGCTGTATATCGTGTCGAGAACATAGCTCTTCATGGGCATGATTTGTTTGAATAATGCTTCCTCCTCGTTGCATCATGAATACTTCCAATTAGTTGATCTGCACCAAGTGCACCTCCACCAGAGCTATTGGCCAATGAACTTGAGGAGCCACTACGCTCGGAGATACCAACCGGGCAAGGAAGAGGCATTGTGTTAAGTCGACGGTGCTACAATAGCTATTGGCTGAGAATGAGCACTGATGAATAACATGGACAGAGTCTTGCCCATTGGACGAGAGAGAATGTGAAGGAATTTTTTTGGCTAAGGAAACTTTGTAAAGTGGTGTTCCCTGTCCCATGATCTCCCAGAGAGCCCATAGAGCAGCAGAGAGGGAGAGTAGGTGGCCCATATCCAGACACAAGGAGAAAGGGGGGAGGGGGAGGGAACGGCAACAAGCCATCGACAACGGTTGCCACAGCAAAAATCGTTTTCACTGTTTTTCCACCCAAAGGCGGAGGGGGTGGGGGGAAGGGGGGGGAGGGGGTCAATGGTACGAGGGTGAAATGACCACCACTGCTGTGAATACCTCTGATGCACAACCCCTGGTAGTGGATGCTGCGGCCGCCAAACCGTGGCAGGTGACGCCACTCCCACTACAGCTACTCCTGGTGCAGGTAGGGTCACAGACCTCAGATACACTGTTGCTTCTTCCACTTCTACTGCTGCTGCAACAATTGTGGGCCGGAGGCTGAGACGGCTTCAAAGGCCGGCTTAGGCTGGCTCGAAGGGCCGGTGGAGGAGGGGAGCGGAAAGAGGAGGCTGACATGAAGGCTGTCTGCCGCACAATATGAGGGCCGCAGGAAGAGGCCTGTAGGGGACAAGATGGTCCGGTTCAAGGCTGATGCATACCAGCTTAGAACTGGCTGAGAAGCCGTCTCTGGACCGCTGTGGGACCGGCTGAGGCAAGCCTGGTGTATGGCCAAGGTCCGGTGGAGATCCCAGGGAACGGCTAGCTACACCACCAGCTGAGGCTGGCTACGAGCCAGCTGTGAATCTAGTTCAGGCTGACTGAGGGGGACATGCACACAGAGGAAACCAGCCGTAGGGCTGGGCTGAGGAGACAGGCTGCGGGACTGGCTGAGACTCAGTAGCCATGGATGCAGCTGTGAATGTGCTCAATAGTTATGGCTAGAGTTGTGTCAGCTTTTTCTTCTCAAGCTACGGTGGTGCCGATGTTGAATCGAGCCATCAATAGTCTCACCTTGTTAAATAGTATTGTCTTCTGGTGTCCTAGAGAGAAATGATTCGCCTCAGGCTCAGAACCCTTCCTAGTCTGGTAGGCTGCTTGTCTTGGTTTGCTGTCCTCCCACAGATGATGTGGGTGGTAGGGTGGATGGACTAACCATCCACTGCCACCTAGTGTAAGGTGATCTCAAGCACACTGATTTTTCTCTTGTTGATCCTTACCTTGTCAAATCTCACCTTTGCCCCCATGAGCTCCCAACATATTCCTTGTCTGCCCAGCTGAGATATGAATGATGAACAGAGTCGTGTTTCCTTCACAGCCGCCTATTACAGTTGCAGAAGCACAGCGAATCATCCCGAGGCTGTTGCAGTAGCAGTCAGTGCCACTGCAGGCCGCACTAGCACGCCAAATTGTCGTTTCCCCCACGCTTCACTCATGTAGAGGGACAGTCCACACGTCGAACAACCAGGTGTGCAAGGTCAAAAGCTGTAGGCCAGAGGATGTGGAGACTTCAAGATGATGTGCATCAAGCACGCATTTGATACAAGCGTTCACCTAGCATTCCAAGGCTGTGAGCATGTCCTCACTAATGTGCTGAAAAACCACGAGATGCATTAGGGCCAGGGCTGCAATATTGCGGTGTTCTGGTACCATGGTACTCAATACCGCGGTACACTTGTACCGCGGTATCGTGCTTCCGTGGGAGGTCAGTACCGATACCGGTAACGCTCCCACGGTAGGACTGGTATCGGTTAACTATCGCGGTACACACAGTGTACAGCGGTACATGGTATAATGCACAACATGCAAGTTTAAACATTGGGCGAAATAGCCCGCATATCCACAATCCCGAAGGACCCTCCCATGTCCCCGAGCGGAAATTTAAGTCCCCCATATCCAGCACTTTGAAAACTAGGAACACGGTATCCAGCTCGCTCGCCATGCTCGATCAACGACATGCGTCGCTCATCGAGCATGGCGAGAAGGGTCATGCGACCCTCCTCGATCGAGCGAGAGTTGCTCGATCGCGACTCTCGCTCCCTTGCGAGATTATGATCGAGCAAAAGACCCCTTTTGTCCTTTATTTTTCCAATGGGCACGCAAACCCTACCCCTTGAACATGAAAACTACCTTCAAACCCAACCCCGAATGACATTCGGGGTTGAGGGTGTTATTTTTTGCACGGGCACCTGCTGGTTCCCGCGGTAGCGGTAGCTCGGCCCAGCAAGTCCCCTTTCAACGCATGGGGTGTCTCGGACCCCCCTCAAAAACCCCATGCAAACCCCTCCCTCGAACAATCACAAACACCTTGAAATAGGGGTTTGTGATTGTTTGAGTACAATGATGACGTCAGCACTCCGGTGCTACCGTGGACAAATGAACGAGAGAGGAGATTGTAGACATGTTGTAGAAATGTAAGCAGTTTCGACGGCGAGGTGGACTCGGCTTGCACAATGCTTTCAAAAGCTAGACAAGAGAGAAACATGACCTACTACAAAATATCTATCGGCTGTAAGAATGGGGTGTCGATAAAGAAAGAGGGTGGCCTTTTTAAGCGCGAGAGGAGGGGGGGGGGGGGGGGGGGGGGTGGGAGCTTTTCACATTGTGTTAGGGGCTAGCAACGCCGATCAGATCATTGACAAACCTGGACCTCGAATTCTGGTTTGGTCTAGATCCCTTTTGATTCTCGTGCAGACCAGCTTCGCCACTTGTTGTTTTGATCCATCAAGGTCGCGTTTCGTCGAGAGTTCCCCTGCTAGTTGATCATCCATATCTTTGCAATTTGGTGGACATCGCGTTTGAACAAGCCGTAGTAAGCTAGAATGGACAGCATTTAACAAACGTCGAAATTTTGGTAGATAATGCAATGAGAGATGTTTATTGCAGGTTCAGTTTTCAAAAATAGACACATTTGATGTAAGATAAATGTTTACCTGAGGGCATTTTGAATGCACTATTCGACATCATAGAATTGGACACAATAATGAATGTTGGCTAGAGCTTTTAAACAAGAGAAGTACACAGTGCCATCAATTTGCATTGCATGAGCGGCATTGTTTTTGTGTGCAGCGATGCAACACCTTCCAACGTGTCCTAGCAAGTGAACAGTCTATCATTGCAGGTAGTGCACAACATTTTTCTTCATTCACATTTTCATACCGCATTAGCGTTATAGGTTTAACAGCAAAGGTTCGACTTTATGCCTATCGAAGTAACGCAGTGCGGTATGGAAGAGGGGTACCCTGCCAGGTCAGTACCAATACCGAACCGGTCCAGATTAAAAAAAAACATCGTTTCACAGTACTGCAGTACCGCAGTACAAGAACGCGATACACCGCGTTTTTGTACCGGTAATGCCGACATCAGCCTTGCTTTGGACCATTTTGGGACTATCTACGCTACACAGTGCACTTCAGTTTAACCAATCAACAAAGAACAACAAAAGAGGGAAGAAAGAGAAAACAGAAATAGCGTCCAGGAAATCACAACCAGAGTCTGAACAGTTTTGCACGGCAGCTTTTCACCTGACCAGCAGCATGCACAAGACCAAAGATCACGCACAGCTCACAGTAAACGGAGAAACGCCACCGAAAGACAACATGTGCACACTGGCACCCTTCTTGAGACTGTGGCGGCTCAACTGCCGTGCGCAATAGTCAAAGTGGTTGGCGTCGATGACGCCCGCGACGCCGATGCCGGTCGCACCCAGAACATGGATCTGCACTTGCTTCGACAGTCTCTTCCTCTCTCGTCCTCATTCACCCGTCCTCATCCGCCGCAGCGCAACGTACGCAAACGCGCGGTAGATGAACACCTGCGCAAGAAGCGCCAACACGTCCACCCACGCGTCGCTCAGCTCCACGCCGCGAAGGGCGGGGGCTTCGGAGATCGGACAGCTGGCGGAGGAAACGTCCGCCGGCGGCCCGCAGAAGAAGGTCTGCGAGGGAGGGTACTGGATCTTGAGCAGGAGACGGTAGGCGTAGAAGGTGAAGGAGATGTACTTGACCCACGAGATGAACGGCGGGATGGTCTGGATGTAGTACCCTCCGGCTAGCATGAAGGTGAGGAGGAGGACGGAGGCGAGCACGGTGGCCTTCTTCACTTCCATCACCGACGCACCTAGAAAGAGGCCACATCCCTGCACAGCCTCAGCCAGAGGAGGGAGAGGGAAGGGGGTGGACGTGAAGAGGGAGAGGGAACAAAAGAAGAAAAGAAAAAAAAGTGGAAGAATGAACAGGTTGAGAGATAAGCAGGGACGGTGAGGATAGGAATGTGTAGAAAAAAAGTTGCTCGGGCCAAAGCGCATGCTCAGACGCGACAACAACTGCACCCACGAACAACGCCATTGAGATTGACGCCGGCTTTGATGACGTTGACATAAGCGCTCCAAACGCGTCCGGAACAAACGATGGACTCCCCCCCTCTCACCACAAACAGCAGCAGCAGCAGCAGCAGCAGCAGCAGCAGCAGCAGCATCGGTGGGGACGTGGGAGTGGAGGAGAGTGAAGTCCAAGATGCAGGAGGCAAGAAAGGGTGAGCCAACAAGCACCAGTACCATACTAGGACAAGCCCCTCTGTGGAAGAGAGTGGGGTGTGTCCCACAAACCTACCTGCGCCGACGTGACGATGAGGTAGATGGAGAAGAGCGTGAAGAAGAATGCGCTCGCGTCGGGGCGCAGGCCCGCCATG
>SZWC01005684.1:39031-72841 GCA_023375785.1 Penium margaritaceum | reverse complement strand
AGAGAGAGAGAGAGAGAGAGAGAGAGAGAGAGAGAGGGAGGGAAGGGGGAGGAGGGGGGGGAACGGTCGCGATAGACAACGGATGCAGGCAGGTATGGCATCGAGTCAGGTCAGATCCAACGACAAGAGCACACGCACTCTTCCAGCTGCGTAGTGCACGATGCGCGAGTGAGAGGGTACCGTGAGACACGGTTCAGCTGCTACTCATCTCATCTCACTGCTCACCCGCTTGCACAGCAGAAGCAACGCCTCCTCTCCCTCTCTCACGCCCACCCCCACGTCTCCTTGGCTCGCCGTGCTTGATTGCTTGATGGGGCAGTCGAGAGAGGAAGGAAAAGGACAGAGACCAGAACGAGACTGCTGCTCTGCACCACACTGCCGCGTTCCGAACGACGCAATCCGTTCCAAACGACGCAATCCGTTCCAAACGACGCAATCCGGTCCAAACGACGCAATCCGTGCCAAACGACGCAAAGTCGCAGCTCACAGCGCAGCTCTCTCAGAGAAGGGCCATGTGGTACGCTGTGAAGGCCATGGAGAGTGGAAGCGACGAGGCTTGAGCACGACGGAGCAGGCCAGCACACGCGGCAGACCCACGGAAACTGGGGAGGGAAAAAGACTTGGACTGAAAGCGTGCTGGTGGAAAACCGTCGGCCCCGTCTCCACCACCAAACCAACGCAACAGCAGCAGCAGCAGCAGCAGCAGCAGCAGCAGCAGCAGAGAGTGAACGAACGCTTTCAGGCGCGTTCGATCCAAGACCCTGAGGTTCCACCACCACCACCTGCAGCTGCTGCTGCTCCTCCTCCTCCTCCCCCTCCCCCTCTTCCTCCTCCTCCTCCCCTTCCGACGGCGCCCAAGCCGTCGCCACACCTCGTGCAGGAAGCAAGAGCTCGGGCTGATCCAGTGAGAGCTTGGATTTGAGCGCGTGTGTGGCTTAGGCCAGCGGGAGGAGAAGAAGAGGGGGAGGGAGCAGAGGTGGGCCTAGCTGGCCGGCGCGTGCGAGTGGGGGTGGGACCGGGGTCGTGCCGCACGGAACGTGCCAGGGCGCGAGACGAGGAGGCAGCAACTGCTGCTGCTTGCGAGCGTACGCGGGAGTGGCCGTCGCTGTGAGAGCAGCTGCACGAGCGGCAGAAGCAGCGGCAGAAGCGACAGGGGGCGCGCGAGGCGGGCACGTGCAGAAGCCCTTGCAGCGGGTGCAGAGCAGCAGCGCCCTTCCACCAGCACCACGGCGGGAGGCAGCTCCGAGGCCGTCGCTTTGCACTTGTTTTCTTCGCACTCACTTTCGTCGCATCGGGTGGGATTTGAGGGCCTCTTTCGTGCGGCGGCTGCCGCGGCCTGGCTGGGAATTTGCGTGCGAGGCCAGCCAGCGGTGCGGTGCAGCCAGCTGTGCAGACGTCAGCAGCACCGGCAGCGGCAGCGGCAGCGCGATGTGCGGCCCCGTAGCGATCGGAGAGCGGGCGCCGGTCGACGACGTTGCCAGCGGCGTCCATGGCGGAGAAAGCCGTGCCGAGGGCAGGGTGAAACGGGCGGGTGAGAAGCGGGGGGAGGGGGGGGGGGGGGGGGGGGGAGGCACGTGGTTGAGACACGTGGCGTTAAGTTGAGCTGTCGACGCTGGCTTGCGTGGTTGGCTGTGTGCCAGAAACAGGGAGCTCGACGCGGCGAAGGTTCAGCTGCGGAAGGCGACGCTCGGGCAGCAACCGCCGCTGGTTTGGGGGATTGTGGACGGCCGAGGCCAACGTCAGGGTGTACGTCACACCGTGCGAAGGCGCGCGGAAGGCCGACGGTGGCGGAGCCCCCGAGGAGCTCCGAGGGCGGCAGTCGGGAGTGAGAGTGTGTGTTTGTGTTTGTGTCGCCTCGCGCGAGAACGGTGACGTGCTGCGCATGGCGCGCTGGTGCCTCTCGCGTCCAGCATTGAAGGGGGACAATTTCTCATCATACCTGATAACGACCACGATTTCCTCGAAATACCACATTACTTAGAAATCATACAGGCAAATAGCGCTCTACCCTACCTCGCCTGTAGTGCACACTAAAGCTACAAGAAAGCCCGCCTTCTTCACGACATGCGTGCGTCCATAAAAAAATAATTGAATCAGATATAATTTCCAGTCTTTTCTTCAGGTGGTTGTGTCATCCAGGATTTCCGCCTGACGTTTGATATGCCGAACGGAGCGTACATGGTGAATAGGTAGAAGTTGTGAGGTAGAACACCATTCGGAATTTGGGAAAATTGAGCAATTTATAATTAGCAGTAAGTGTAGTTCAATGAAAAGTGTCGAAATGGTCGACCATATACATACAAGTGTCGACTTACGAATGAGGCACAGTTGGGGTTGTTGGGTCGATTGTCGAGCGACGCATGCGGAGTCATGTCATGAGGGGTTGGATTCGAGAAGCTCTGCCACGAAATTGGGGGGCTTTGAGGATCAACGGTGAAGATGCGATGGGCATCTTTATAAATCCATATTCGTCTCGGAGTGTCGAAAAGTTGACCAAAAGGTCGTGAAAATTCTGTTGTAGATTTGCGAGAGTGGTAGAAGTTGTCAGAAGGTTCGGGATGGTTTACCGGAGGCGAAGGCAGATGGCCGGTTTGCCCTCGACCGTCTCGCGACGCGGTGGGCTTTTTGTGTAATAACAGAAATGCCCACTCTGGAAGATTAGGGACTCATGTACACCTTGTACGTAACACTTCCCCCCACCCCCCTTTTAGCCGCGAAGTCCCAGCGCGTGTGGAGATAAGGCTCGATGACGGCGGTAATAGCCGTCCATGAGGTGATCGACGTCTCGGAGGTTGTCATAGGGTTCCCAACTGTTATGCGCGGCATTGTAGCCGTGCCACTTGACACGATATTCTGTATTTTTGCCACGTCGCCGATGGCCGAGGATCCTCAATGACGTACTTTTGTGTCCTCATCCACTTGAACGAGAGGAGGGGGGGACATCCCTGCTCGGGAAGTTCTCTCCGGGGTCTCGGTAGTGCTTAAGTTTGTTGATATGTAACACCGGATGAAGTTGCATAATGTGCAAGTTTAAGTCGCACAACCACGAGAGTTTGCATGCGCTCGTTCTCAATCGATCCCAACCATCGTGGTTTGAGCTTTGAACAGTCGGCTCCGCGGAGTTTGATGGTGGCCGAGCTGAGGACTTTGTCGCCATCGGCGAAAACGTTGTTGCTGCAACATCGGTCAGCTGCTCGTTTCATCGCTGCCCGTGTCTTCGCGAGGGTCTGTCGTGCTCCTAAATGGTAGAGAAGTCTCGGCGTTGAACATCGACCGCGGGAATGTTGCTTTGATTATGGAGTCCGGTTGGTGTGGCGAGAATTTTGCCATACACCACATCAAGCGAAGTTTTGCCCATTGCGGTGGAAACTGGCGAATTATATTTGATTTCGGCGGTCGGGATTTTTGGTGCTCAATCCGTCCCATGAGGTTCGCATAGTGTTATGAGAAGCTATTCGAGCGTCTGATTGGTCTACTTGGTTTGGCCGTCGGTTTGAGGATGAAAGGTCGTTGAAAGTTGATTCCGCTGACGTAGCGAGTCATCAGTTCGCGCCAAAAGCGATTGGTGAATCAACCGTCTGTCGCTAGTGATGGTTCTCGATATATTGTGTAGTCGTACGATGTTGTTTAGAAACAACTGTGTTGTTCCTTCGACGGTGATGGTGGTTGTTGTCTGAATGAAGTGGAACATTTTTAAAAACATGTCGACTACCATGAGGATTGTGTCATATCCCTCGGGTGTGACTGGTAATCCCGTGACAAAGTCCATGGAAATTTCAGCCCACGGTTCCGTTGAAATAGGGAGTGGCTGTAGAAGTTTGGGTGGATGTGTGTGACATAATTTTTGTCCCTGCCATGTGTCGCAGATTTTGTAGAAGTTGACCACGTCGGATTGCATCTTGTCCCACCAATAGTTTTTTACCAGCTTCTTCAGTGTCTTGTCCTCTCCGAAGTGTCCACTTGGTCCTGTGCCATGGCATTCTTCGAGCAGCATACGGTGAAGTTCATCGTTCTAGGGAACGACCACCTGGCGAGTAAATCACCGTTGCCAAAAGGGTGTGTCATACCAGAATTTCGCCTTCTCTTATCTTTCGTGTTGGTTGTAGCCTCGTATGAATAGTCGCTCAAGGTACGGATCTCGCTGTAGCTGTAGTGTGGCCACCTCATCCATTGAATATGGTCAGCCATTGAGTGCATCTGCTGGGCTAGTTTTGCATGGCCGATACTCGATATCGAAGTCGAACCCGGATTCAAGGAACTCCATCCATCGGGTTTGACGTCGACTGAGGTTCAGTTGCATTTACAAATATTTCAACGCATGGTGGTCGGTACACAAGATGCATCGGCGGCACTCCAGATAACACCGCCGTGTCTTAAACGCATATACGAACGCCGGCAATTCTTTCTCGTGTACGGCGTAGGTTAATTTTGGTCCCTGCAGCTTTCGAGACATGTATTCGACCAGTTGCTCGCCATTGCCATGGTCTTACAGGAGGACTAGGCCAATGGCTCGATCTGAAGCATCTATAGCCATGACGTAGTCGACCGTTGGATCGACTAATCATAGGCCTGGCGTTGAGGTCACAGCGTTCCGCAAAGCGGTGAACGCTTCTTGTTCGTTATCTCCCCACTACCACTCAATTTCTTTTTGCATGAGGTCGGAGAGAGGCGCTGACACTCGGGCGTGATCTCGTACGAAATGCCGTTAGTAATTGCAGAAGCGGAGGAAGACTTAAACATCTCAAACGTTGGTCGGCGTCGGCCAATCAGCGACTACTGACACTTTTTTTGGATCCATGGTGATCCGTCCGCCGTTGATGACGTGACCCAAAAACTCGATCAAACGGCAACCGAAGTCGCACATTGAGAGTTTTGCAAAAAAAAATCTCTTTGTAAAACTTTGAGAGCTTTTCGAAGATGTCCATCGTGCTCCTCCGGGGTGCAGCTTGTATACCAAGATATCGTTAAGGTACACTACGACAGAATAGTCAAGGTATGGACAGAAAATGTTGTTCATTGCAGCCATGAACGTCGCTAGGGCATTCCTATGTCCAAACGGTATGACCGCGAACGCGAACTGCCCGTAGCGAGTTGGAAACGTTGTCTTCTCGATGTCGGCATATGCCACGTGTATTTGGTGATATCCGCTACGCAAGTTGATTTTGGTGAAAATTCCAGCCGCTCGGAGTTGGTCGAAAAGTTCGTCAGCTCATGGAAGGGGGTAGCGGTTCTTGATGGTAGCATCCTTCAACGCCCAATAGTCCACGCACATCCGCATCTCACCAATTTTCCTTTTCACGAACAGTAATGGTGCGGCGTATGGTGACGTGGATGGGCGGATGAACCCCTGACCGAGCATCTCGTCGATCTGCTTCTTCAACTCTGTCAGCTCGTGATTGCTCATCCGATAGGCCCCTCGAACTATGGATCGGCTGCCCAGCTCCAGTTCAATAGGATGGTCAATGTTTTATTGAGGTGGTAGGGTTCTCGGGAGTTCGTCTGGGAAGATGTTTTAAACTCTTGGATGAGTGGTACAAACTCCTCGGGTACCATCATGAACAGTGTTGATGCTGATGAGGCTGATGAGGTCGGTGAGAGTGATGAGTCAGCTGCTGCCACTTCTGCTTTTTCCAGTGGCGCGAGATGAATGAGCCATGCACGAGATCCTCGTTGTATGTAGTGCTTGGCCACGTTGATCGGTATGGGCTGTCCGGGTTGTCTCCTTTCACGTACTGCAACTTCCTCGATTCCGTCGATTTCCATGTAGACGTCGTCGCTGCTCTAGTCGACCTACGAATTGTGCCGGTACAGGAAATCTCGTCCAATAATGATTTTGTGATCACTCATTGGACGGGACCTCCAGACCGTCACATCCTGTATATTTCCCACTTGTAGTAGTAGTGGTTCTCGGAGTCTCTGTATTTGTAATATCTCGTTGACGGTTTTTCCTTCAAACACCCCTGGTTCGGTCTACAAACCCAGCTTGCGAACCATGTCGTTGCTTACAAAGTTGTGAGAATATTCTACATCCAATAGTGCCAGTACTAGTCTGCAACTCTTGCAACCTCGAGGTTGAACTTTTACTAGTATCGCCGGTTGGTTGTCCTCGTATCCCTCGTCAAACTTTGCAATCTCAGAAACCCTTTGCGGTGATGTAGGGTGTTCAAATGGGCCATCGTTCAGTGCAAACCGCTCCGCGCAGACAAGAGTTACGCCTTTTAATCCTACCCCTTACCGTTCTTTGACTCATTTTTCTACGACTTCCTCCTTTTTTGGCTTGCTGCTTGCTTTGACAATTGCGAGCGATGAGCCCAAATTTTCCGCAGTTGTAGCAGGTGCGCGTTTCTCTCTGGTCGACGGCGTCCACTTCCATCAGAATTGAGGAGTCCCCGGACTCGCGTTTTCCATTTCCATGATATTTGTGGTTGGGAGGTCGCCAGTCGTAGGATTCCTAGACCCGAGCATTGTAGTCGGCGTTAATGATCCTTTCTGCTGGTGTGATCTTTCGTAGCAAGTCGTTTTGCATGTCAAAGATAGCAGTTGCTCTCCGGATGTCTCGCTTGAGGCCGTTGTTGTAGTCAAAACAGAGTTCATTAGGGGTGATGTGTGCACCTGTGGTGATCTCACGGTATCTCCGCGTGTACTCTGCCACGCTAGACTGATGACGGAGACACTAGAGCTTGTTCCGTGCGTCAGACGTTTTGTTCATCCGTCCAAATCGTACGAGCATGGTGCACGAGAATTTGGTCCAGCCGGTAGGTGGCGTCAACGCGTCTTGCCAGTGTGGGTTGATCTCCTCCAAGGGTAGAACGACTCTGGTCGGTGACATGAGACGGGCGCCGTTGGCTGTTGATGATGCCCCGCCTGTCTCCTGCTACCATTGGATGGCCTTAAGATCAGACCACCAACTTAGAGCCGTGCCATACAAAAGCGCATCCGCGAGGTCAAATTTGGTTTGTTCGTCATTGATCCCAACAGTGGTGAAACACACCTCTTAACTCGTCAGCCACATGTGAACCGTCGGTCCTTTAGAGTTTGCAAGATCGAACGGTTATGGTGGGGCCGGACAAATTTTGGATTCGCTAACGAGTTGGGAAAGTCTCTCCATGAGCACCGCTTCACGTGTGCTTGCATTGCGAAGAGCCTCCATGACGACGTTGAGTTGTTGGAGTAGGTGGTTGTTGATCCCTTTGAGCGTGGAGATTTGGTTTGCCAGTTCCTTGTTGATCTGCGCTTGTTGTCCGATGCCACCTGTCGTCCCTGCTGTTGTCTTTGAGGCTGTCGGTAGGGACGGCTGGTTTATCGCCGTTGGTTCCGCGACGGGATTGGTCATCAAAGTCGTAGGGGTTGATCCAGCTACCGCATAGCCTACCACGCCAGCATTCTCTACCGCTTTAGGGTTCACGTGCAGAGGCACGTTTTGCTCCTCCATCACTTAAGTCATTGCTGAAGACCCACTACTGGTCATCGGTTACGCTCGCTCACCTCATATTGTAGTCGCGAAGTCTACGGCGTCTTGTCGTGCGATATACGCAAACGGCTTGTGTGAGGTAGTCCTCCGGATGGATAAAGTAGTCGGATGCTTCTCCAGCACCGCTGCGCTCTAATACCAAGTGTTATGGTGAACAGATCGTGGATGGTGAGCAGGTAGAAGTTGCGAGACAGAACACGATTTAGAATTTGGGACACTCGAGCAATTTTTAATTGGCATTGAGTGTTCTTCGATGACGAGTGTTTAAAAGATCATACATATACATGTCGAATGAGGCATAGTCGGGGTCGTTGGGTCGATTGTTAAGCGACGCGTGCGGAGTCACGTCGTGAGTGGTCAGATTTGAGAAACTCCACCGTGAAATCGGCAAGCTTCAAGGATTGCCGGTGAAGATGCGAGATGCATCTTTATAAATCCAGATTCGTCTCGGTGTGTTGAGAAGTCGACGAAAAGGTCGTGACACTTCTGTTGCAGATTCGTGAGAGTGGTCGAAGTGGTCAGAAGGTTCGGGAAGGTTCACTGGAGGCGAGGGCAAATCGTAACACATCATGGTACAAGTGATATATCATTTTGTTGGATGAGACTGATTCAAGTAACTGATTCAAGTATTGTCGGAAGCGCTGTCGGAGCTCGCCAAACTTCAAGGAGCGAAGGTACGGACTACGTCGGACAACGTCAAGGCTGAACGAGAGGGAGAACGAAAGGCTCCAAAAACGTTCAACGCCTCAGTCAAGGGTGCGAGCGTTCGGACCTGGTTGTTCACGATGAACAACTATATTGGGACTCCGGATCACCGAAGGGTGATCCGGAGGATGATGACGTGCGTGTGTCATTCATGGTGAAACTGCTACGCGGAGCAGCATTGGAGGGATGGAGGCAGCTGAATGTACTGGCCACCCGAGGTGGAGGTGGGAACGCAGCTGTGCAACATGCCATTTTGTGGCAACCAGGTGCGGGGTAAGCTGTAGCCTGCGTGCCGACGACATGGGAGTCATTTGAGCAAGGTATCAGGAATCGGTTTGATCTCGTGAATGCCTCCATGGTCGCACGCAACAAGCTGAAGTAGCTGAAGTAGATCGGCTCACTCCAGGAGTACACGCATCGATTCTTGGCACTGTGCTCGCAGATTGACGACATGAGTGAGCCGGAGATGGTGGACAAGTACCACGATGGTCTGAAGGTGGAAATCCAGTGTATGCTGGCACTCAGTGGAATCATGGAGTTTCAGGCAATGGATGCCACTGTTGAGCACGTTGACACACTACACTACCATCGAGGGGGCTTCCGTGAGAAGTAAGAGAATTTCAGCGTCAAGCACAACACCAACAAGCTGACCCTATGGAGATCGCAGTGCAAGGAAGCCAGCAACATAGCAAGCCGCGTGGTGGGAATTGTTGGATGTGCCGGAAGCCTGGACACCACAAGAAAGACTACAAGAAGAAGCAGTAGGGAAACGACAACCAGCAGTGAGTGGGGGATGGCCGAATGCTGGGAAAGCTTCGTCCGCATCAGTGAACACCAGTCCCGAAAGTCCTTCGACAACTAGGGAGTTGTCGAGTGTATTGCTGCGGAGCGAAGGGAGCAGGAGCGTTCTGGGAATCCTCCTGAAAGCCAAAATCTCATCGGTTGGTATTGCGAACGGCAAAGAACACTAGATTAAAGCATTGCTGGATTACGGCACATCGCACTCATTCTTCAGCGACGAGCTCACAGAAAGGTTGAAGCTTGCATGGTTACTTGGGAAACCAGCCAAGGCCAAGTTGGTGCAAGGGGAGCTAGAGTACGGATTGCCTCTGAAGCCTTTGAGGGTCCGTCTGGGCAAGCTATTATGAGAGGTAAACTTTTGCACATACCCGATGGACGCCTATGACTCCATTTTGGAGCGTGACTGGCCACACCAGTGGAATTCTGCTATAGATTGGGTGCAAAGCCAGGTGATACAGAGAGTAGATAATTTTGTCATTATGGGCTGAGGAGAAGGACTCCAAGGCAGGCAAGTCATCGCGATTAAGTTATGTGTAGGTGAAGCGCTGTCAGCGTAAGGGTGACCAAGTGTACCTCGTATGGATGCGGCAGAAGATAGCAGTTGAAAAGGTGGAAGTGTTGGCAGCAGAGGCAGAACAAGAAGAGGAAGAGGAGCCAAAAGCACCAATAGCAGAGCTTTCAAAGGGCTTCAAGGGAGTGTTGGAAAGCTATAGTGACGTGTTTTTTGTTGAGCTGCCAAAGGGTTTACCACCGAAGTGGGACATCGACCACAGAATCGAGTTGGTTGCTAGAGCAAATCTAACGGTGCGGGCTGCTTATCGCATGAGCGATAATGAGTTGGGTGAGTTGAAAGCAGTTAGAGGAGCTAACGGAACAGGGGTTCATCAGACTGTCGGTGTTACCCTACGCTGTACCGGTCCTCTTTGTACAGAAGAAGACAGAGGAGCTGCAAATGTGTATGGACTATTGCATATTGAACAACGTAACGATCAAGAACCGGTACCCACTGCCAAGGGTCAAGGAGCTGTTTGATCAGCTGAGGGGAGCACAGTACTTCAGCAAGACTGACTTGCACTCGAAGTACCATCAGATCCGGATTGCGGAGTAGGATGTGGAGAAGACGGTATTTCAGATGCGGTACGGCCATTTTGAGTACCTCGTGATGCCTTTTGGATTGACCAACACTCTTGCAACATTATGAGCCTTATGAATAGAATTTTCCACCCTCATCTAAACCAGTTTATGGTGGTGTTCCTCGATAACATCCTCATTTAATCGGTACCTTGGAAGAGCATCCACAACACCTTCGGCAGGTGCTGGACATTCTTTGAAAGGAGAAGCTGTTTGCGAAGCTCTTCAAGTGTGAGTTCAAGAACCGGGAGATGGAGTTCCTTGGGCACATTGTGAGCGACAAGGGTCTCCGCATGGACCCAAAGAAGGTGGAAGCACTGAAGCAGTGGTCGACATCAAAGTGCGTGTGTGACATCCAGATTTTCCTGGGATTTTCAACTACTACCGGAAGTTCATCCGGGGATACGTAGAGATGGGTACACCGCTGACCCAATTGCTAAGAAAGGATCACCAGTGGGAATGAGGTGAGAAGGAGCAGAGGAGATTCAAAGAGCTCAAGTCTGCAATATGTGATGCTCCGCTTCTGGTGCATCCTGATTCATCCAAGGAGTATGTCATGGCGATGGACGCAAGCGACTATGCCCTTGGGACAATGTTCATGCAGAACCACAGAAAGGGACCGTAGCCGACTGCATCTTGCAAGCTGCAAGGTGTGGAGCTGAACTACGCAATTCATGAAAAGGTAGTGCTGACGGTGATCCATGCCTTCAAGCATTGTTGGTGTTACCTGGAGTCGTGATGCTATGTGGTCTTCACGGATCACTATACCTTGAAGTAACTGAAGACACATCCAAACCTCCTTACTGACAAACTCGTTGGATGGAGTTCTTAGAAGGAAGTTTTGACTTCGAGATGTAGTACAATCCTAGGAAGGTGAATCCGGTAGACCCTTTGTTGAGGAGGCCAGACTTGAGTCTTAATACCATCTCAGTGTTGATGGGATCTCCAGTCATGCATCGCCTGCTCAAGCACGGCTATGGTGTGGACGGGGAGTTCACGGGGGGTGCGCTGAAAGACGCCACGTGGGATGGAGTGTATTAGCAAAGAGGGCAAGAGTGGAAGATTGTCGTGCCGGATTATGCGTCATTGAAGCAGATGGTAATGGAGGAGGTGCATGACACCCACTACTCGGGCCACTTCGGCTTCCACAAGACGCTCAAAGCCTTGGCACACCAATACTAGTGGTCATCAATGGCGACCGAAAATAAGAGGTTTGTGAGTAGTTGCAATGTCTGCCAATGCATCAAGGCGTGGAGGACCAAGCCACTAGGGGAGCTTCAACCATTGCCTATATCAGAGAGGCCATGGGAAAACATCTCGCTTGAATTCATCGGTGAGTTACCTGTAACGCAATTGGACAAAAACACCGTGTTAGTGGTGGTGGATCGATTCTCCAAGATGGCACATTTCATTGCATATCCTAAAAGCATCATGGCTATTGGGACAGCTCAACTTATCCTCAGTCATTTCATCAAGCTACACGGAGTGTCGCAATCGGTGGTCTTAGATCGTGATCCACGCTTCACTTCACTATTTTGGAGAGAGCTCATGGGAAAGCTGGGCATGCGGGTGCAGCTGACTATGGCATACCACCCACAGAGCAATGGATAGACAGAGCGTACAAACCAGACTTTTGAGGAGCTACTGCGGAGCATGGTCCCACCGGATGGAGAGGGTTGGGAAGAGAAGCTCGAAGTGGCAGAGTTTGCTTACAACTCAATAGTATTTGCATCCATATAAATGTCACCGTTTGATGTGGTTTATGGCAACCAGCCATTGAGCCCAGCCGCCCTTGTTATAGCAACATCTCAACCGGCTGTGCAGCAGATTACTGATGGATTTGCCGCCACTTGGGATGTGGTTCAGCAACGGCTGTTGAAGGCATAGAAACAGTAGAAGCAGTAGAAACAACAGGCTGATAAGCATCATTCTGCGGAGGAATTCTAAGTGGGAGATTAGGTGATGCTGAACTCTGCCAATCTGCAGCTGATGGGAGTTGGAATTCCCAAGCTGAAGCTGTGATGGGTGATTCCATTCAGCATTTTGGAGAAGCGGTTGATCGTTTCCTACAAGCTAGAGCTGCCAGCTCACAATACCATCCATCTGGTGTTCCAAATCTCCCTGCTTCGTGCCTATCGCGACCCAAATACCTTCTTTCAGTGTCATGGGAGAGCTCCACCTCCTAGTGTCCACGCCGACGGCAGTGAGGAGTTTGAGGTGGAGAAGATTCTGGTGGACCTTCAGAGAGGAGGTCGTGAGTTTCTGGTGTAGTGGAAGGGGTACCCAGCTGAGCACAACTCATGGGAGCAAGAGACCAACTTCAATGTCGAGAGTACCAATACTATTCTCCAAGAGTATCTCAGGCGCGCCGGGATGTCGTGCCTCTGACAGGGGGGGTGAATGTAACAAGGTGTCCCCATTTTGATGGCATACTCGGGGTCCCATCCTCGTTTTGGGGACACTCGGGGTATTTTTCGTTTTATAGAAATACGTCAAGAGGTCCGGCTCGACCCCGACAACTCGCAGTATCGAGGAAGAGGAGGAGCAAGTGAGGAGCGCGTGAGCGAGCGAGCGAGCGCCGACGTGGTGGTGACGTCGGTGTCTGGATGCTATTTTGTGTGAGCCTCACACGGCATTTTGCACACACTGCGTGAGGGTAGTGGATCCCCCTCTTGGCGAATAGCATGAGGAGCACCCTATCCGCCGAGGGGCCTTCTCGGGTAAAGCTCCCGACAGCGTGTGCGATCAACGGCGGCAGCAGTTCCGTTGACTCTGATGGTACGATGGCCAAAGCACCACAATGGCGTGCGCATCAGGGCGACCGCACCCACACCCAGGAGGCGATGAGCTAAAGTAATGGCTCGCTGAGAGACAAGACAGACCATCGATCTGCACGATCGATGGCCAGAAACTTCTCGCACTAAGCATTAGGTGCAAGTAAGGCACCGAGTACATGGTGCAAGTAGCTTGTTGTAGCAAGCTATGAGAGGAGTAGACCAGTGCTAGGACTAGCCGGCCAAACAGTGTAAATACCTTGTACTATATTCATTGTAATTAACCTAAAAATCTGTTTTTGTTTTTTCAGTTCTGGCTTCCAGACATCGCCATGTCTATCTGATGATACGGTGCTGAACAGGGACTTGTGTACGTCGGGGACGGAACACTTCTTCTCTCAGGAATGTATCCAAACATAGGCTGGTGATGGTGGTGATAACCATCGATCTGATGAGCGACGTCCCGGAGGTTGTCATAGGGCTCCTAGTTGTGTGTGGTGTTGTAGCCGTGCCACTTGACCACAAAATCTATCTTTTTCCACGGCGTCAATGACCAAGGATGTCTCCAATCACGTACTCCGTATCCGTGTCCAGTTGAACAAGGGGCGGAGGTGCGACGTCTCGGACGGGGAAATTCTCGGACGGGAAATTCTTGCTAGGATCCTGGTAGTGCTTAAGATTGTTGATGTGGAATACAGCGTGGCTCTCCATGTTGTCAGATAGGCAAAGGCGAGTGACGACATGGGTTTGTATTCGCTCGATCTCAAACGAGCCTAACCATCAAGGTTTGAGCTTTGTAATTTCTTGTTATCAGAGTTTGATGTTTGCCAAACTAAGGAGGAAGTGATCGCCAGCGCTGAACGCGTCAACAGTACAATGTTGGTCCGCTCCTCATTTCATGGCTGCATATGTCTTTTCGATTTTTTATTTTTTTTCCTTCCAAATACTGGAGAAATCCTTGTGGTGGATATTGACCATGGAAATGTTGTGGCTTTGTAATCCTGTTGGTGTGGTGAGAAAATTTCCATGGATCACTTCAAATAGAATTTTACCCATTGCGGTGAAAGCGACGAAGAAGTTGGTTGTCCCATTGGTACCGTACGGTCACATCAAGTGTAGAGAAGTTTTTCGGGTATCTGATTGGTCTCCTTTATTTTTCTGTCAGTTGGAGGATGGAACACCGTTGATAATTGGATCTGACTGTCGTAACACATTCTTAATTTGCACCAGAAACGGCTAATAAAGTGACCTCCCTGATGTTGTTGATGGTACGTGGCATGCCATGTACCGTACAATCTGGTTTAGGAAGAGCCGTGCTCTCCCTTCTACGGTGATGGTGGTTGTTGTTGGGATGAACTGTGGCACATAAGAAACTCTGTCCATCACCACGTGGATGGCATCGTAGCCCTCGGGAGTGACGGGCAATCCTGTCACAAAGTCCATGTTGATGCTGACCCATGGCCCCGTTGGAGCATAGAGTGCTTGAGTATTCCTGGTGGCCTTGTGCGATGATATTTAACAACTGACACGTGTTACACTATTTTTAAAAGGCTGCCATGTCGGTCCACATCTTGTTGCACCAACAATACTTCGTCAGCCTTCTAAGCGGTTCGTTCTCTCCAAAGTGTTCACTTGGGCCGACATTGTGGCATTCCTCAAATAACATCTTTTGTTGTTCCTTGTTTTGCAGTACGACGACCTGGCAAGTGAATACCTGTCGCCAATAGAAGTCGTCAAACCAAAACCTGGTTTTGTTGTACCCACCCAACTTCTCATAATCCTTTGCAAATCCCGTTACAAGGAAGGATCTCATTTTGCGAGTAGCGTCTTGATCTAGGCCATCATATCCGGATGCTGACTTGAAGCATCCGCTAGACTAGTTTTGACAGGTCGGTACTTGATGTTGTAGTCATAGTTGGACTCGAGGAATTCCATCCATCGAGTTTGTTGACAGCTCAAATTTGGCCGAGTTTTGAGGTATTTTGGTGTGTGATGGTCGGTGCGGACAATGAAGCACCAACATTCAATTCAGCACTGCCATGTTTTGAACGTGTACACGACTGCGATCATTTCCTTTTTGTGTACCGCGTAGTTCAGTTCCGTTCGGCACAACGTTTACGACATGTACGTGACCAATTGTTCTCCAACGCCATTGTCTTGGAAGAGGACGGCTCCGATTGCTCGATCAGGCGCGTCGCTGGCCATGACGAAGTCAATTGTTGGATTTGCCGATCCTAAGGCTAGCGCCAAAGTCAGAGCATTGCTCAAATAGTTGAACGCTTCGTCTTTGCTACCCTCCCAAATTCCACTCAATGGTTTTACAAGTGAGATCGGAGAGAGGTGCTTGTTTTTGAGGGTAATCATTTAGGAATCAATGTTACTAGTTGCACAAGCCTAAGAATACCTGAAAATCCCAAACATTGGCCGGCATCGGCCAATCAGTGGTTGTGTCAGTCTTTTTCAGGTCCATGATGATCGTCAGTCGCCAATGATATGGCCCATTAACTCGATCAAACAACAACCAAAGTCACATTTTGAGATTTTTGTGTAGACTTTCTCCCTTTACAACATTTTTGGAGATGTCCGTTGTGTTCCTCCAAGATGCACTTGGACAACAGAATGTTGTCGAGATACGAAGTTATTGAGGTATGTGCAAAAAATGTTGTTAGTTACCGCCATGAATGTTGCAGGGATGTGGCATGATTGTGAACTTGGGGTATCCATACCTGGTACGGAATTCGGCCTTCTCAACGTCCGTATTAGATACATGGATCCGATGATAACCGCTGGTAGGGTATTTTGGTGATAATGCGAGGCCTACGAAGTTGGTCAAGAAGTTCGTCTGCTCGTGGAAGAGGGTAGCGGTTCTCGATAGTGATGTCATCAAACGCTCCGTAATCCACGCATATCCATATCTCCCAATTTCCTTTTAAAAAACGTACTGGTGCCGTGCAGGGTGATTTGGACGGCTTGATGAACCCTTGGCCGGGCATCTCCTCCAGTTGCTTCTTGAGTTTGGACAGTTTGTGTTTTCTCATCTGATAGGTTCCTTTCACAGTCGGTCTGCTGACCGGCTTCAGGTCTATCTGGTGGTCGACATGGTTTTGAGGAGTTAATTCTCGGGGAAGTTTGTTGGGGAAAACACCATTGAAATCATCAACAAGTGGTACAAACTACTTCGGAACGGCTACGAACCTCTCAGGTGTCAAGGCCGATGTGGTCACCTTGGTTGCTGCCACTTCTTTCGCTTCCCTTGTCTCCACGTGGACCAGCCACGCTTGAGCTCTGTGTTGCATATATCTTGTGGCCACATCAAAATGTATGGGCTGGCATTTTATGATTGCTACAACTTCCCCTCTTGCTTTTTGTAACCACCGTTGGTTCGTGGGTCGCTCGAAAGAGGTAGATGTCGTTTCCTACCATGAATGCTACTGTAAAGTGATCCGCTGCTCCGGTCCACCTACGGATTGTCCCAGTATAAGAAATCTCACATGATGATGATTTCATGGTCACTCATTGGGCAAGTCCTCTAGACCGCTACGTCGCATGGATCTCCGATTTCTAGTTTGCGAGGTTTGCAAAGTCGATATATTTGAAGTCGTACATCAATGGTTTTTCCTTCAAACACCCCTGGTTTGGTATGAGAACCTGACTTCTGCACCATGTTGTTGCTTTTGAAACTATGAGAGGTTGTTTATTAAATAGTACCTATATCGTTCTCCGACTCCTACAAACCCTCAGTTGTACTCATAGTATTAATTGGTCTGTCGTCCGAGTACCCCTCGCCAAACATTGTGATATCAGGAACCTCGTCTACGATGATGTGGGCCGCTCAGATGGGAGATCGGTCGGCACACATTTTTTCCGACCAGAGAGGAGTCTCGCCATCTACTCCTTTTGTTAGCCATTTCTGATATTCCCATGTTTCCCTTGCGGCTTCCCCCCATTTTGGCCTGTTGGTGCCTTTTTTAGTGCTGCGCGAGATGTATCATGGCTTCTCGCAAGTCCAGCACAGTCATTGACCCCATTGATCGAAGGTGCCAATATCCATCGAGCATGAGGTTTTCGCCAAATGCAACTTCCCTTCGCCACAATATGAGTTGTGGCCTTGGGGTCGTCTGTTGTTGGAATCTTGCACCCAACCACTGTTATTTACACTGTCAATACGATCCACTATTGCTATCATTCGTGGAAGGTCATCTTGCATGCCAAAAATGGCGATTGCTTGCCGAATTATTTGCTTTAGCCCGTTGTTGTAGTAGACACATAGTTCACCATGGATGAGGTCGTAAGTGGTGAAAATTTTGCAAAGTTCTTGCCTGCATTCTGCCACGCAAGATTGCTGATGTAGGCGTTGAAGACTGTACCTTCTATCAAACTTCTTTTTCATTTTTGCAAAGCAAGCAAGAGTAATGTACGCAATGTTGTTACGGGTATCTGGTGGGGTGAGGGAGTCATGCCAAACCAGATTTATCCGCTTGAGTGGTAGTACGTCTATGGTCGACGATGTGAGAGCATTCGCGTGAGCCATTGACCTCGCTCCGCCAGTCTCTTGCTGCTGTTGGATGATCTCTACATTGGACCACCAACTGAAAGCAGTGCCACGCGAAAACGAGGTTGCGAGGTCAATCTTCCCTTTATACCTGTTGGCCCCAGCAGCGGTCAAGTACACATGCAAGCTTGTGAGCCACATCTTAGTAGTTGTTCCCTTGGAGTTTGGAGGATCGAACGACTCAGAGAGTGTCGTTTGAATCTGGGATTCACTCAAGAGTTCAATATTCCTCTCAGTGAGTAGTGTTTCACACGTATGGGAAATCTGAAGCTCCTCCGTCTCTGCATTGAGGTGTTGGAGCACACGGATATCAACGCTCTTGAGTCCGACAACCTTTGGCAGAAATCATCATTGATGCAAGCTTGTCGTCCGACGCCTCCATCATGACTGGTGTCGTACTGGCGGACAAGGGTGGAGGCAAATGGTTTACCGAGCCCGAGGGTTGTATCACTCGGTTGGCTGTCGCGTTTGTTGGTGCTGTGGCATTCGCCTCAAAGGTTTTTTCTGTTGCCTGATTCGTCTAAAGAGCGTCGTTCGCGTGCTACTTTTCCTCAATCATCATAGTCTTCCCTGGTCACGACTGCTCTTGGTGGGGTGCATTCGCTCCATTCATCGTTGTTGCTACAAAGTCTGCGATCTTCTAAACGGTGGAGATGTACCGAAGACTCGTGCGAGCTTGTCACTTAGTAGTTAACGCATCAGCTGCTCCTCTGGTGTCACCGTATTATGATACCAAATGTGATATTAAGCGGAGCGTAGATGCTTCATAGGGATGAGCTGCGGAGCAATAGACGATTCGAGGAATTGGGACAAATGGATAATGTTTATTAAGTAGTAAGTGTACTTTGATGACTCGTGTCGAACAAGTCGAACACATTTAGACAATAACGAGAACCAGAACGAGGCATGTGTTGGACCGTCAGTACTCCAGCGGAGCGACGCTTACGAGGTCGGCCTGTGAGTGGCTGCTTCGAGAAGGTCCGCCAAGAAGTTCGGGGGTTTCAAGAATATCGAGGCGCGGTTTCATGAAATTCCAACACTGTCGAGAGGTTAATTGAACAGTCTCGAAACATTGATACAATTCGCGACACTTATGTTGAAATTTCTGGAAAGTGGTGGAAGTTGTCAGATGCTTATGGAATGCAACAGCGGAGGTCGGGGCAAGTGGCCAAAATGCCCTCATATAATTGGTGTAAAAATCTTGAGGTCGACGCGCGGTTGGCCACGAATGTAAGGACATAAATGTCCACTCGCAAAGTAGAGGGACTCGTATATGCCGGGTTTGTAACAACTGGGACTCCCAAAATATGGTGCCCCTTCACAATCGTGTCCCGTAAATTGACAAGCAGACAAGTCTTGGTATGACCTTTACCAAGCAATGTGGAATTGTTCACAAACTTTCAATATGAAGCAAGGTAACATTTATTAAATAATTATCTCACAGTATACACAATAAAACCCCATAGAATGCATTAATGAAAAAAATATTTGGTGGCGGGTGTCGAATGGCCAGATTAATATCCCACAATTTTGCTAAGGGGAAATGTATTAGGGCAAGTATATCCGAGCTGCGCTGTTTGCGCCTCGCCTGCACGCGAACTGACGAGCTCGAATCATGACGAAGGCAGGTGCGTGTTTGAAAGAGTCGGTCATAGAAAATGTCGTTCTCGGGTTTTCATGTCTCGTTGATGCCTTGTACCATGCGGCATACCTATAAGGCCCCGCTACTGTCAAAATCGTTTTTCGCATGTCCTGATCCAAGAGCCAAATTACATGTGATGCTACTCAATAGTGAAGTTGGTTTTTTACAGCAGGCTCGCTGATATTTCGCGTGGATTCAGTTCCAATCCAAAAGCACCGACGAACAATACCCAAAAAGTCCCCAATCGCGAGGAACATCCAACTGACAGATCGTGCGGACTCCGAGGCCGCTCTTAATGGCCTACGATGCATGTGCCGCGTTCTCGATTTGTCAATAACTGTTTTTTTGTACTGAAATGGAACATTTTGGTCATATTTTGCCTTTAGTGAGACGCGTCAAAATTCGACGGAAGAGTCAATTCGTACATCCTTTCGTCTCGCTCCATGCGTGAATTTGAAAGGCTTTCAACATGATCATTGTGCCCCTCACACGGACATCCAATGGGAGGGCGCTCCCAAGACAGGCCTCTCCGGTCAACTAGGAAGGGCGAAGACATCATCCAGGTACGAATTCGGACGGAAGGCAGTACGCGTCAAGACGGGCGTCGAACTAGGCACCTCGGACAAATTTATCCAAAGTAATATTTCTAGGTTCCTGCGTATGGAAAAAACCCAATACATATCGGATGTCAGAAGTCGCGCACTTAACACCCAAAACAACGGTATCTAGGGCAGAAATGCTCAGAAATGTCATCCTAGAGAAATGTAGGATAAATTGACGAGATAATCCTGGTTTGGGCCTTGTCAGTAGCTCATGCGTCGGGTCCGTCTGGAGGAAGAGTATTTAAGGCTACGTGGTTTCCTAGCCTACCGGAAGCTCCGCCCTGGTGGCGGTGGTTGGCACCGTACGCCGACCTGAACGGTTGGGCGGTCGTTTTCACGCCCAGGCTCGATTTGTAAAGCGAGTGCTCAAACTTAGCGTCGGAAGGCCTCGAGAGCTCAGAAAAGTTTGCGTTGTAAAAACTGAATGACCGTCCTCCTCGTCGGAGTGGTCTTTTCCTTGCCCGAGTCGTCATGGCTCGCCACGCCTTTCGAAGCTACGTTGATGTTTCTTTATAAAGTTATGATTTTTTTATTATTTTTAATTATCTATGTATTCCGTTAGAAAGAACGGTGGAAACTTCGTGACCGTATTTTCTGTCGAGATGGTCGTTTGGATTCAATTTCCACTATTTCCTTCACGCGCTTGCGTCAAGCTTGATGTGACCTCAGGGTGTCGGTCACAGAACAGTGTCCAAAAGACTGTTGCAATCAGGTAATGATTGCGACAGTCTTTCTTGACTGTAAATTTTAGGTTCCGTTTTCCAAAGGCTTGTTGTGTTACATTCCTCCCCCTTTAGCTACGAATCGTCCTCGATTCGGTTTTCTCCATGCTGAAGAGGTAGTTTGTACACGGCCATCTACCAATGGTGATAAAAGCGCCCGTCCATGGAGAGGATAACATCATGATTCGGCACATTTCAAAATTCAGAAATTGTTCAGCTTTCAAAGAAGAAACAGTGGCCATGCTTCCTCCCCCTTTACATGAAGCGACCCCGCGACAGGTGCCCAGGCGTCCCCGTGACAAGCTGTCGGGAGTAAGCCAAAGATCAGCCCAAAAGTCAGTGTCGTTATCCTCTCAAGGGGGCTCGTGCCGGGGTGGTACCCCCGAGGGCACGCTTGTTCCGATGGGCAGCCAGTTCCTCCCAGTACTCCGCAATTGCCACAGTTGGCACTCGCGACTCTGGCTCCCAAGTGTTGTGGTCAGGTCCACAACCGGCCCAGTGGATGAGGTACTCCTTAACCACTCATGCGTGCAAGTTACGCTCACGGTGTTGAAGGATGCGGTGCACCTCACACTGGCCTTCCGCGGCAAGGACAACAAGAGGGGGTGGCTGAACAGACCCCTTTGCTGTGTAGGGTGCGAGGAGACTCACGTGAAAGGTATCATGGATGCGCATGGCTGGTGGAAGAGCCAACCGATAGGCCACATTTCCCAGCTCTGTGTAATCGTGAAGGGTCCCAGCTATCGGCAACATCTTTCGTGCACCCGGTGTTTTCAGCCGCAAATTCTGTGTGCTTAACAGCACACAATCTCCGATGGAGAACGTCAGCTCACGACGTCTCTGGTCAGCATAGGCCTTCTGGCGCTGTCGAGCCGCATACAAATGGGCCTTGGCATCCCGCCAGAGGGCGTCCATGCGCTCGACAAAGGCCTGGGCGGAGGGCACCTGATCACCGCCGCCCCCGCACTTCACCATTGAAGCGGGTACCACCGGATGCCGACTGTGATTGAGGAAGAATGGGGTAAAACCAGTCGATTCGTTGACCGCATTGTTCACAGCAAACTCAGCTGGTGCTAAATAGTCATCCCAGTCGTCCATTGTTGGGTCGATGTACATGCGAAGCATCTGCTCGAGTGTGCGGTTCATGCGCTCAGTTTGCCCATCAGTTTGGGGGTGAAAAGCTGAGGACATACTTTGCCACGTTCCAAACCGTTCTTGTAATGCAAGCCAAAACCGGCTTGCAAAGCGCGGGTCACGGTCGGAGATGATGCGAATGGGTAAGCCGTGGTACTTGATGACGCCTTCGTAGAAAAGCCTGGCAGTCTCTTCCGCTGTGACGCGAGTTGTTGTGGGCATGAAATGGGCCATTCTTGTTGCCCTGTCCACAACGACCAAGATGTCATCGTGGCCTTTCTTGGTCTCTGGGAGTCCCATGATGAAATCCATGGACACTGACTCCCATGGGATGTCAGGGAGTTGTAGAGGCTGGAGGATCCCCGCAGGTGCCTTGTTCGAAGTCTTGTTGCGAAGGCACAGATCACACACCATGCAGTACTTTCTGACGTCACTGCTCCATCCTGGCCACCAGTAGTGCTGAGCCAGCGCATGTCCTGTCTTCTTCGTTCCGATTGTGAAACTCGAACATGATCTGTTGTCGCAAGTTATTGACATCCGGGACCACTGCCTGCTCGCCATGCCAGTATAACCCGGCAGCCTCCACAAGGCCATGGCGTTCAATTTTTTTGGCTCGGCGAACCAGGAGTCCAAAGTGTAGCCCATCCGAATGCGATTCTTGAAAGGGTTCACACTGACCACTGGTCTTGGAGGTGGGCGGAGTGGGTTTGTGTGCAATGTTGTCGCCACTGCAACAGCGGCAAAGTGCCGATTTGTGATCTCATTATTGCTCAGCATGAGGCTCAAATGTGTTGGGTTTCGACTCAATGGGTCTGCCACGTTAACCCGTCCTGGTTTGTACTGCGAGGTGAATGTAAAGCGACTTAGGTATTCACTCCACCGTGCCTGCCGTCTTGAAAGGTTCGGTTGCATCTGAAAGTACGTGAGGGGGTTGTGGTCTGTGACCACCGTGATTTGTCCCTCGGCACCTGCGAGATAACAGCGCCATACTTTGAAAGCATGCACGACTGCCAACAGCTCCTGATCCCCAGTGGTATACCTGGTCTCTGCATCTAAGAGCTTGCGGCTCTCGTAGGCAACATGGTGGCCGTCTTGCATGAGCACAGCTCCCAACCCTGTAACCGATGCATCACAGCGTACCTCCCACGGCTTCTTTGGATTCGGGAGTGCAAGTACCGGTGCCGAGATCAGCATCTCCTTCACAGCCTCAAAAGCCTCAATGCATTTTGCTGACCAGCTCCATGTGCTCGCCTTCCGGGTCAGGGCGGTGAGAGGGCTCACCAACGTGGAGTAGCCTCTCATAAACCGCCGGAAGTAATTTGCGAGTCCAAGGAAAGAGCGGAGCTGACCCACGTTCTTGGGGTGAGGCCATTCTTTCACGACCTGCACCTTGCGAGGGTCCACCCGTATTCCCTCGCCACTAATGACGTGGCCAAGGTACTCCAATTCTGGCTGCGCAAACTTGCACTTACTTCTCTTGGCAAAAAAGCGGTTCTTGCGAAGGATCTCAAGCACCATTCGAAGGTGTCGCTCGTGTTCTTCGTGGTTCTTAGAGAAGATGAGGATGTCGTCAAGATACACCAGGACCGACTTGCCGAGGTGTTCATGGAAGATGTTGTTCATCACTGCTTGGAATGTGGCAGGTGCGTTCGTTAGTCCAAAGCAGAGGACCCGAAACTGATAGTGTCTGAGATGAGTTCTGAATGCCGTTTTGGGGAAATCCTCCTCCGTGATCCGGATTTGATGATAGCCCTGTGATAGATCCAGAGACGTGAAGACTTTCGCTCCGTGAAGCTGGTCAAATAGGTCCTTGATGCGTGGAAGCGGGTACCGATTTTTTACAGTGAGTTTTTTCAATGCCCGATAGTCCACACACATCCTGAGGCCTCCATCTTTCTTATTCACAAACAGGATCAGCACCCCGAAGGGGGAAGAGCTTGGCTCAATCCAACCCTTCCGGAGGTACTCCTTGATTTGGGCTTCTGCTTCTTGCCGTTCTGCTGGGCTCAAGCGATACACAGACCAAAAGGGAGGCACAGCTCCGGGCTCCAATGGAATGGTATGTCCGACCATTCGTCGAGGGGGTAGCCCATCCGGTGGTGCCTCAAAAACATCCGAGAATTCTGAGAGTATGTTGGCGACCCCTTGGGGTACTTCACCCTCTGTCTCGTCGTCTATTTTCTTTAGGGTTGCAAAAAAACAGCGGCAACCTTGTCGAAGTCGTCGTTTCACTTGAAGCGCCGAGAGGCTTGATTGAGCCTTCGTTTCAGGTCATTGAATTTATGGAATTGGAGACAGGGTGACCATTCTCCTTCCACTACTTATCTGCAATGTCTTCGAGTCGAAGCACATGAGTGCTTTGTGGCGCACAAGCCACGGGTCTCCAAGAACAACGTCAAACGGGTCCATGAGATCAAGCACGGTAAGACGGACACTGGTGGTGAAGCCGGGCAGTGTGATCCGTGCCACGCAGTCACCAAGGACTGACACCTCTCTGTCATCACCGACGACCACCGTGCCAGTGCAAGGCGTGTACTTTAACTGCCATGTGCGTACAAACGCACCGCTCACAAATGAGTCATCCGCCCCAGTATCCATCAAGATGCGTGCAGGGGCGCCTGCCAGTTTGCCATCGAATTGCATGGTCATCGATGCTTTGGACTTCCGTATGAAAATGCTCACTGGAGGCTTGCCCTCGAGGTGGTAGATCCGATAAGCATGAATGCTTCTTCGTAGTTCAACCATGTCCTCGAACCGTTCCCACATGCGATGTCCTTTGGTGAACGAAGCCAGCAGTTTCCATCCTTTGAATGCAGACTTGTTCATTTCTGGACCCACAGGCACGGCCACAGTTATTGACGTCAGAGAGTTCTTCTCATGAGCTTTGTGTACAGCTTCTATCACCTCTGGCCAACTTTATTTTGTGGTTACGACCAGGCTTGTGCGATTTTCAAGGTTTTCTTTGGTCACATATGAGAGTGGGCATGAGCGATCATGGTAGAGGGACTCAGGATTCGCGAAAGGCACATAAACGGTTGAGAAATGCTGTGCTGATAAGAATTCAAAGTTTTTGATATCATCATCACAAAACATGAACATCATGTCCTCGTCATTCCCATGATTCACCGCAACCCCAGATAGCAGCCCACCGGTAGCTACTGGGGATCGTGAAAATCCTGCTCACGACCATGCTGGGGACGGTGGACGCGTCCCCCAGCGCCTCCCTCGAAGTCCTGGTCATCGTCACGGGGACGTCCGTGTCCACGCTGACTGCCCTGTGCCCTCTGACGCTGGATGGCTGCAAATGCCTGGCCTTGGCGCTGCCCCCCGTGAGGGCGTCCCTGGCCGGCAGGGGCGTTTCCGTTGCCATCACGCTGCCCACCCTGGTGCTCACCGCCGCCCTGGAAGCGGTTCTGGCCACCACCGTGGAAGCGGTTTGGCCCTCCACCTTGGCGCGCACCATGACCGTGCTGTTGGCCTTGTTGTTGTCCCTGCTGCTGCTGTTGCTGGTCACGCTGGGGGCACTCGCGCCCAATGTGCCCAGCCTGGTGGCAACGTCTGCAGATGATAGAAGAGCGGGAGTTGTTCTCTCCACCATGTTGGCGGAACTTCTTGGAGGGCTCAGACGTCGCCTTCGCTGCCCGCTTTGGTGCACCGCCCGTTGGCACAGACGGCACCTCACGCGCCGACCCGCTTTCACGCGCGTCACGATCCCACAGGCTGGGGTTTTGCTTGTACACCGCGGACACGCGTGCTGTCAGTGCGTGCAGGGACTTCCACTCGTTGCCATTGTCGTGTAGGCAGAAGAATCGCAGCTGAGGGCTGGCCAAACCGCTCTGAAAGAGGTCAATCTTGGCCTGCTCTGTCAGGTGGCGATCGTGGACCTTCTTTGCAGTCTTCACAAATGCCTCCACATACCGCTCCACCGACATGCTCCCTTGCACGAGGCTTTCGAGCTCCTTCTTTGCCTTCTGCGAGTCAGCAGGCTTGGAGTACAGCTCACGCATCAGTTCGCAATACTCCTCCCAGGTGGGGTCCGGGTATTACTGCTTCTGCTTGTAGAGCTCCGTCAGCTTCTCAAACGGCTTTGGCTTCAAGGAAAGCATACCTTGTGCACCCCACTCCTCTTCCTCGATCCGAGCAAGGCGGAGGTGCCTCTGAAGAATCATCAGGAACGTGTTGACGTTGCACGTGCCATCGTAGCGGTCGGCCGGCTCAAGAACCACACGGCTGCCAGTCCCGCCTTCCTTCTGGGCCCGAGTTGGAGCTGCACGAGTCCGTGGTTCAGGCACGTTCGCTTCCAGGCGAGGAGCAGGATCGACGACTGGAGCTCGACGCGCGTCGCGAATGTTCGTACGTTCACTTTCTGCACTTTCACGCTCGCGGCGCTCCAAAATCTGTCCCAACTCCACTTCGGTTGCGTGACGCGCCGCACCAACTGCTGCGTTGAGCACAGTACGCTGGTTTTTGGCTTCCTTGGCGCGAAGTTCCTCGAGCGCCTGCTCTGCCACCTTTGCGCGGTGGTCGGCGGCCGCGACCTCGTGCATCAGTTTCCCGTTTTCATCGTATAGCTTCTCATTCATCCGCTGCACCATGAACGACCGTTCGCAAAGCGTGACGCGCACCATGTCACCGTCGTATGCGAGCGCACCCATGACGGTCACGGCCAGCGTGAAATCCTCAGCAGGGAGGCGAGCGCGGAGGTGATCGAGTTGTTCGTCGACGTTCAGGCGACGCGCGGCGTTGTCGAGTGCACGCTACGCTGCCGCCGAACTCGGCCGGCTCGCAGGCCGGGCTCGCTCCCCTCCCGCCGAAACGAGAGCACGACGCTCGTCGTCCGCGCGGTCGGATGCACGCTCCACTTGGTTAGCGCCTACTTCAGGTTCCTTCGGCATGGAGTTGCCCGCCTCACTGCCCTTGCTGGCTGTGTCATGTGCATCCGGTTCGTCGTCAGCTTCACGATCCGCTTCAATGACCACGCGATCCGCTGGCTCGTCGGGTGATTCATCTCCATGCTCGTCTCCTTCGGCAACCTTGTCGGGGTTATCACCATCAGCGATGTTCCCCTTGGTGGCCTTCAACCCCTCGTCGTTTGCACGAGTGTTCGGGGCGGGCGTGGCCTCGTTGCCGAAACCGAGCTCCACGGCGAGCGACCAACTTTTTCCATCGCCTTGCCGAGCGGCCGCGACGGGAGTCTCGCGCTGCTGTCCATGCTTTGGAGATGTTGGTGTTCCGCCCCTTGGTGACACCGGACGGGTACCTCCCCCTCTAGCCGTCGCCTCTTGGCGCG
The DNA here is from genome assembly GCA_023375785.1 of Penium margaritaceum. NCBI lineage: Eukaryota > Viridiplantae > Streptophyta > Zygnematophyceae > Desmidiales > Peniaceae > Penium > Penium margaritaceum. Next base: position 46,017 of record SZWC01005684.1, on the reverse strand, counting down.
ACTTCGCGAGGTGGGCGCCGGGCGCTAATGTCCCGCGACGCTCCTTAGATCCCAAGGGCGTGCGTTCATTGGAGCGGCGGGGGCTAGTGCTTGGAGCACGCCCCAAGACCGCGGAGAGTCCGGTCCCAAGGCCGGCCATCCTTGTGGCAAGGCCTTGCTTCGGCTCTCTCACTCTCCAACCTCCTCCTCCAACCCCCTCTCCCCTCTTCCCTTTTTTTTGTTCTTTTTTTTTCAACAGGGTGGAGGACACACTATTGGACTATGTGTGCCTCGCTTCAAACCCGTGGTGGACCGAGGTGGCTCAAAGCCAAACCTCCTTCACCCTTCTTTTTTTTTGTTTTGGAAAAAGGGGTAGGACAGGCAATGTTAAACAGGACCAGCTGTCTGATTCAAGTCATACCGTACTGATGGGCACATTCGTTCAAAATATCTTTTTTCATTCTCCCATCCGTTTGATAAAAAAATATTGATCGTTTGAACGAGTCACTTCTGAAATTCATTGTGGAAGAAGAGAAATTCGCCCAGATTATTGTACAGACAATTATTTTTAAAGCCGGGTCCAGAGACGAGGAGAACGGAACGTACTTCAACCAAAAATACAAATTACACCGAAGGACGACTCGGCCTTCCCTGCCCGTCTCCCGCGACCCAAACCCACGTGGGATATGGACAGGGGGAATCGACGGCTGCGCGTGATCCGCTCTACGCCGAGGCGTTGAGCGGATCACGCGCGGGCGCACTCGACATTCGCAACTTCGAACTGCACTCGTTCGAAGTTCCGAACTCAATCGACCACCCGGACCTGAACAGTGAGCGAAAATGGAAAATCCTGCTTTAATGAACTGCCCCATTGAACGGGCACCACAAAAATTTAGAATGCCCAAAAAATAGGAGAATATAGTAAACACTAAATTGGAAATCCAAAAGTGAACGAATGTTCGAGTCAGTACGGTAGATTGGCAGGTTGAAGACAGAATTGGAAACTAGAGTAGAATTTGCAAGGTAGAAATGAATTTTTACAAAATATCCACAGAATGACAGAACAGTGGTAAACAAAATGGCTTAAACTGGTAGTGGCCGATTTTACGGACCCAACAAAAAAAACGGCGCAAGAAACGGAGGACCGGAGGCCAAGTTATGGCTCTCCCTACTCCTTTCTGCTTGGAGAAACCGGGACAGACGGGTCCCTTGTTCTTCTTGGGTTGGGCGCCCGCCAAAAAAAATGTTGAAGGCTCCTGGCTCGCCCCTTGTGCCTTCCCCGTTGCTGTAGCAAGAGGTTGATGTGGCAGCTTGCTGGTCCAGTAGCCCTTTGTGAGAGTAATGCTGTGCGGAAGTAGGTTGGGTTGGTGGAGGTGGGGTGTGCGCGCATGGAGGTGGTGGAGTATTGGCACCTCTGGGCGGCGTTCCACCAGCACCACCACGAGGTTGAGAAACTGCTAGGAAGCTTCCTAGCCTCGCTGCTACTGACGTGGCGACACTGTCCAGTCAGCTGACGCACTAGCAAGCAGGCAGGTGTAAGAAACAGCAAGGGTCAGGCTAGGGAGACGCGCAAAGTCTCATAAGCTTCAATAGCTTAGTAAATGCAGAGAGAGATGACAAATGACAGGTCCACGACATAAGTACCTGCCGCGGCGCACGGCGGGTGTCGCACGCGGCAGTCCAAGAGCTGTCCTAAAACCGGCCCAAAACCACTGTTTTGGCCGTAACTCTGCGCACACATGTCAGAATCCTGCACCGTCTGAACCTACACGTGCAGAATCACAAGACGAACGCTACGACTGGTCACACGCATGCATCCATCGACTGACAGTGAGCGGACAATACAAAAACATGCAAATGGGCCGCATGGCCAGTCTGCCGAAAGATGCCTGCAAGACGTAGCAGGCACAGCAGAGAGTCCCGGTGGCATCTGGGNACGCGCAAAGTCTCATAAGCTTCAATAGCTTAGTAAATGCAGAGAGAGATGACAAATGACAGGTCCACGACATAAGTACCTGCCGCGGCGCACGGCGGGTGTCGCACGCGGCAGTCCAAGAGCTGTCCTAAAACCGGCCCAAAACCACTGTTTTGGCCGTAACTCTGCGCACACATGTCAGAATCCTGCACCGTCTGAACCTACACGTGCAGAATCACAAGACGAACGCTACGACTGGTCACATGCATGCATCCATCGACTGACAGTGAGCGGACAATACAAAAACATGCAAATGGGCCGCATGGCCAGTCTGCCGAAAGATGCCTGCAAGACGTAGCAGGCACAGCAGAGAGTCCCGGTGGCATCTGTGGCTCTGGAACAGTGGTCGCTCAGCTCCAAGAAGGTAGTCCGCCGTCTGGCATCGTGCCGGCGTCACCAGGGCCGCCTGCCTCAGGGATCTGCACGAGTATGGACACGGCCGAGTGGTCACAGTAAGCTGTACAAGAACGGAACAAATCACAACACTCCCCCATGACCCGATGGTACGCATGTCCATACGCGTGCAACACTGGTACAACCACAGAACGGATGATGCATACGGATGAGCCGCGACGTACATCCCACACTCAACCACTGTCACGCACGGGGCGAAGCCCAACAGAACGAATGGCCACCAGGAACTTTCCGCGGGCAAGTGCCTTCGTCAAGAAACCAGCGCGCTGCAAGTCAGTGCCAACCCACATGATGGAGATCATGCCTCGCTCCACCAGATCACAAACGAAGTGATGCTCAACCGCGATATGCTTCGTGCGAGCATGAAAAACACCAGAGTTCTCCGCAATGGCGCGAGCACTCTGGTTGTCACAGCGCAGCACGATGGCGGGTACTGACTGCCCAAGCTCAAGAAACAAGCGCTGCAGCCAAACTGCCTCAGCAGCCCCTGCCCCCAAAGCCACATACTCTGCCTCTGACGAGCTACGTGCGATACAGCCCTGCTTCCCGCTTCGCCAGGACAAAGCGGTACCACCGAGCAAAAACACATAGCCCGTGCGACTGCGCCCGTCAGGGCTCCAGGTCCAATCGCTGTCAGTATAGCCGTCAATGACCACCGAACACTGCCGACGAAAGCAGAGTCCGAGATACGGCGTGGAGACCACGTACCGTACCACTCGCACAGCCGCNTGAAGAGCTCTCGCACGTGGAGCCTGCGAGAACTGAGCGAGGAGGTTGACGGCGAACGCGATGTCGGGACGCGTGGTAGTGGCTAGGTACATCAGTGATCCGATCAGACGGAGGTACAAGGTCACGTCCACTGTCTCCCCCAGCTGTGTAGGGTCATCCACCTTCAGGGCATCCTGCCCATCAGGTGTGATGGGTGTGGAAGCAGTGGGCACTGCACCAAGGAGATCGCTAAAGCGCTCTCCCACGACTCGTGCATATCGGGCCTGATGGAGTAGCAGTGTCCGATGTCTGCGATCACGTACAATCTCCATACCGAGAAACACCGATGCAGGACCGAGGTCCTTCATCCTGTAGGCGGTCTGCAGGACAGCCTTGGCCTCCTTCACGGCCTCCAGGGACGGAGACGCAATCAGAAGGTCATCAACATAGANCTGCGTCACAGGCGATATGAAACTCGCGAGTGACCAGATCGTGCCCGATGGGACACGCTGGGTGTACCTCTGAAAGCTCAGTGCGGGCACTCAGGCCTAGGGCCTTTGTGCCTGGATCACCGCTCGCGATGCTGCGAGTGGGGCGCCTGGGTCCGGGACCCGACACCCGCTGAGCTCCGGAATCCAGTGGTCAAAGGCGACCACCGGGCTCACGAGAGTAAGCGGAGGTCAAGGGACGCGCAGCAGGCGCAGAGACGGGCACGTCCACAGGGTCAGGGACAGCCGCAGCAGGTGAGGACTGAGACGAGGCAGCCGGGGATGCCGTGCGAGGAGACACGTGTGTGGGGGACCCAGAGCTGGGGGTGCCAGCGGGTAAGGCCGGCCCGGACACTGAAAGAGTGTCAGTCGAAGCAGGGACAGACGTGGGCTGGACTGGGTCAGACGCTTGAGCAGGAGTGCTAGCAGGGACAGGTGGTGATGCAGAAGGAGGCGTGAGGGCCGTGGTGCCTGTAGGGTGTGACGTGGGCAGCACAGGCGATATCTCTGGGCCAACAGCAATAATAGCCGGGTCGTCAAGTACTGGAGACCGAGAGGGGGCTCGAGCGGACCCATCAGCCTGGCGACCAGTGGTCGACGGCGGAGAAATCTCCCCCATCCGCCGAGAACCCTCACAGGAAGGGATGTGGGCAGCAGAGAGGGCTGTGATGGAAGTCAGATCACGGTAAGTGAGTGACTAAAAAAATAGCGCGTCCCGAGACTCTATGACACGATGGCGAGTGGGATCCCAGAAGCGCCAGGCCTTCAACCGCGGGGAGATGCCGATGAAGGCACACAAGCAACCCCGAGGGGAGACCTTGGACCCCTGCTGGTCCTTGGTGTACCACACGGAGGCCAGGGAACCCCAGACGCAAGCGAGGCGAAGATCAGCACGGTGGCCAAACCAGAGCTCGTACGGTGTAATATGGTCCGGAAGCGGACCATGCGGGAGGCGGTTCCAGACCCAGGTCATGTAGGAGAAACCCTCGAAGGCGAAGGACTCTGGGAGACCGCACTCAGACCGCATGGCGCGGACCGCATCCTCCATGGTGCGGTTCCAGCGCTCAGAGACACCGTTCTGCTGTGGGGTGGCAGGAGCGGAGACCTGGTGAAAAATGCCGTGCTTAGCAAAGAAGGCGTCCATCTCACCGAGGAACTCGCCACCGCGATCCGATCGGAAGGTGTGTAGCGTGTGGCGAGACTGACGCTCAGCCATCACGAGCCAGAGCCAAACCGCAAGGGCGGCGTCGCTCTTCTGACGCAGACTGTAGACCCACCGCATCCGGGTGGAGTCATCAGTCAGTGTCAGAACATATCGGCCCCTCTTGGACACGGACTCAACCGGGAGAGGACCAAGCAGGTCCGAGTGGACCAACTCGAGGGGCCGCAGTGCTCGTGAACGCGAATCAGGGTAAGTGCACCGGTGCATCTTACCCTGAGCGCAAAAAAGGCAGTCGGTCTTGGGTGGCTTCTCGAAAGAAGCCACGTCAAGACCAAGAGCGGGCTGTGTCCGGATGAGCTTCGACACAGTGTCGGAGCCCACGTGACACAGACGTCTGTGAAGCAACCTCTGGTGGTCTGGGGATAGAACACCAGTGACAAAAACGCGACCAGAGGACGTATGGGAGCGAGGAGAGGATGGCCGAGCAATGCGGTATAGGTCATCAACGACTGAAGCACGCAGGACAATGCTACGGGTGTCAAAAGCAGTCACAGTCGCCGAATCAGCAGTGTGCTCAACAGAGAGACCCATCAGAGTGCAGGCACGCACAGACAACAGGCTGAGCTCAAGATCAGGTACAAATAGCACGTCAGAGAGATACAAGGGGCCAGACGGACCATCGAAGCACACAACCCCAACACCGTGGACTGGTAAGGACTGACCAGAACTTGTGTGAACAGAACGAACAGTCGTGACGGGACCAAGAACAACAAAGTCACTGCAACGACACGTCATGTGGTGAGTGGCACCGGAATCGATGATCCAAGTGCCACTGGGGTCACGACCGGTGGACGTCACTGTACAACGAGCAATGGAACACTCGGCATCAGACGGACGCTAAGCCGTCTGTGGGACGGAACGACGTACATCACGAAGGTGAGCCTCATGGATCCAGTCTGTGCAGTCAGGCCCATCCTCATCACAAGCAGACTGTGCTCCCCCACACGTATCATCACGAGTCACGAAGGCGGACGAACAAGCAGTCTGTGACCCACTCGATGATGACAACACACTCGCACCTCCCTGTAAGCGAAGCGCCAGAAGATGACGTAGCTCGGCGATGGTGCGGTCACGTGGGTCTGGATCACTGCTGCTCGCTGGTGAGGACGCAGGAACAGCTGCAGTCGTAGTCGCCGCGCGTCCCGAGGTGTGTGCGGACGACGTGCCGGGCGCGGTACGAGCAGCATGGGCCGCTTGAAGTCCACGTGTGATGCGCCCCCAGTCAAGCGGCTGCTGGCACTCGGTGTAGCGATGGGAACCTCCACAGTTGTAGCAGTGGACGGAACGCCCACTGCTACCATTGGATGACGACTGCTGCTGGCCCGATCCGCGCTTCCTGTTCTTCTTCTTCCCCTGGGCGGCTGCTGCGACGCCCTGCGTCTGCGTGGGTGTAGACGGGGTCGAAGAGGAGGAGGAAGATGAGGTCGTGGTGGAGGTGGATGAGGGTGACTGCAGGATGNCACACCTGAAACAGGATCTCCCAGCAGTCAAACCCATCCTCGCTGATGTACCGTGGGGGTGGTGCCTCAAAGTCCTTTGGCTGCCGCTCCGTGGGAAGAGCAGCCGCAGGCTGAGGAGGGCGAGAGACAGGGAAGAAACCTGGAAGGGGGTGATCACCGAGAAAAGGAAATGACGGTCGTATCGGAGACACAGGTGGAGGTCGCATACCCATCTGCAGCTGAAGGAGACGCTCTTGTAGAAGACGGATCTCCCGCTCCTGGGAGTCATCCTCGAACCCTGGCATGAGTGGCTCGTCATCAAGGAGGTCCTCAGGTGGTGGAGAGACTGCGCCAGGAGGTGCGGGAGGCGGAACCCCTGTCCTGGGCACCCGGGTCGAGTACTGTGTGGATGTCGCAAAACCGGCAGCTCCCCCAGACGTCCGCGAAGGAGCCGTGGACTGGGCACGCAGAAGCTCTGTCAGCGTGCGAATCGAATCAGTCTGCTCTCGCTGCAGACGACTCATCTCCTCCTGCTGGCTGCGTAGGTCCTCGATAGCCTGCGAGCGAGGGCTCAATACCTCTGGAGAGGAGGAGGAGGGACCAGCTGGCCCCTTGTCCTTGTCGACGGGCCAACTCATGTCGCCGCTCACTATGGGACGACATGTCAAGTTTGTCGGATTTCAGTACCGTCTGCGTTTCTCGAAGAGTTGCAATGCTGGCAACTTTTGACCTTCCGGCCAAAAATTTGCCTAAGTATGGTG
>SZWC01005684.1:2480-15749 GCA_023375785.1 Penium margaritaceum | reverse complement strand
TGAGAAACTGCTAGGAAGCTTCCTAGCCTTGCTGCTGCTGACGTGGCGACACTGTCCAGTCAGCTGATGCACTAGCAAGCAGGCAGGTGCAAGAAACAGCAAGGATCAGGCTAGGGAGACGCGCAAAGTCTCATAAGCTTCAATAGCTTAGTAAATGCAGAGAGAAATGACAAATGACAGGTCCAGGGCATAAGTACCTGCCGCGGCGCACAGCGGGTGTCGCACGCGGCAGTCCAAGAACTGTCCTAAAACCGGCCCAAAACCACTGTTTTGGCCATAACTCTACGCACACATGTCAGAATCCTGCGCCGTCTGAACCTAGACGTGCAGAATCAAAAGACGCACGCAATGACTGGTCACATGCATGCATCCATCGACTGACAGCGAGTATATAATGCAAAAACATGCAAATGGGTCTCATGCCCAGTCCGCCGAAAGGCGCCTGCAAGACGTAGAAGGCACAGCAAGGAGTCCCGGTGACATCTGGGGCTCTGGAACAGTAGTCGGTCAGCTCCAGACGGGTAGGCCGCCGCCTGTCGTCGCGCCGGTGTCACCAGGGCCGCCTGCCTCAGGGATCTGCACGAGTATGGACACGGCCGAGTGGTCACAGTAAACTGTACAGAAACGGCACAAATCACAACACGGGTATCACCAGTGTGAACTGTCGAAAAACCATCGAAAGGAACACCTGGGAATGAATACAATTGCTGACACTTGGGTGCAGAAAAATGCATACAGGGCCACATATAGGGGTGTACACAGTCTTATCAACGAAAGACAGTAGGTATGTAGACATTGTATACACACTGTCTTACCAATTCTCCATATCTGCTGCTGGATGAGCCTAGCATCCAATGACACCCAGAACTTCAAACTGTAGGCAGTCACCAGGTCCAAGAACATGCTTCTGCATGAATGGGATAAGGTGAGTCAAGGGAAGAAAACACCAATGACAAAGTAGTTACATCATGTCAAGTCAGGATGTACCTGCATGCAGAGTGAAAAGTCCACAATCCAATGCGATCTGGTCCGTAAAGTTTAAATGGTTTTAGCTGGTTGTACCCCCTTCAGGGGTTGTAGAACCACACAAAACAGTGGGCTGCCCCTGTTTTGTGCATTAGATAAGAAATGCCCCGAGTGTGAGGTTGAAAACAGAAATGCCCCCAATTTGAAAATTTCATAGCAGGATGCCACACGACTGTAGAATATATGGAGACTGCCCCCAGTATGAAAAAATTATGTGCAATGTGACCTCGGCTAGTACCCATCCACGCCATGCTGGGGGCATTTTTGCATTCTTTCAACGGAAAAATTCCCTTTTACCCATGTTTTCAGCGTGGTTCTACTCGATTACCCACTTGTTGAAGTTTCGTTGGCCACTCACATCTCTATGCCCTCTTGTCTCACTCTTCATGGCACACACACACATACAGATTAAATGACCATGGCCTTACCTTGGGAGACATCACACGAGAACGCCTTCACTGCTGACTTTGGCTTCACGAGACAGCTGATGTACCCAGGAGTGCCCTCTGGCACATGCATGGCCATCGTTTGACTATCTTGCTTTGATGTGGTTGATGCTAGGGCTTTTTCTGACTGTCGATTCCTGCATCATTGTGACTTGCCTTTGGGGTGTGGGGTAGCTGCATGATTTTCCTAGGTGTTGATCCGTAGGGGGCCACCGTGTCAGCTGTTGGCTATGCACTAGTGAGAAGCCACCCTCGGTTAATACTGAGTGGGCGGGCTCGACCTCCGGTTGGCGGTGCACGTCAGCTCAAGCGTGTGCTCTGTGCTGGTGTGCACTCACCGGCTTTTACACTCGCTCCTCCTACCCAACCTCTATCTCTCTTATGACCTACCGTTCTAAGTCAAGCGTACCACATCCATGGCGCCCGATTCTCTCTAGCTCTCGCTCACGTGGTATGCTTGTCTAAATAGGAAACTTCCTAGCATTACTTGTATCAGAGCGGTAGGGGCAACCCCTTGCTCTCCATTGATCCAGGACCCATGTACCATATGCGAGACGGTGTTCTTGCCGCTGTGACGGGCCCACGGCACTCTCGCCGCCGGTTCTTCCTGGGTTCAGTATCACCGCAGCCTGTAGTCGCCTCTCATTGCCGACTCTCTGGCAGTCCGGCTCCCACGCAGCTCGAAGGTGTTCCTCGGTGCTGACTCTTCGGCAGTTCGGCTCCGCAAGAGCCTACAACTCTCCACCTGGGACTTTCTGCTACACCACCTCTACATCTACGGTGCACCGCATTCTGCCTTTTGTGGTCATAGCTCTCTGTTGTGCCGCTCTTAGCTTTCTCATAGCCCCCCGCAATCTTACATCCTTTGTCTGCCCCTCGCTGCTTCTACCTCCATCTGTAGTAGCCTCACAAGCGCGAGGACAGACTCCGCTCCCACACGCAGCTGTTACCGGCATTCAGCCATAGGCAGCAACATCTCACAGGTACGTCTGCAGCCATAAAGTTTGCCATGATGGATTCACTGCCGCTAGATGGTCCCCCTGACAAACAGTTGTACTCGCCACGAACGGCTGCCCGCTACGCTGAGCGTGGGTGGAGAGGCCCGCGGGTCTTTGACAAGCCCCCGTCCACTGACGACAATGCGCCACTCTGGGTTCGCATGCTTGAAACCTCTTATTGGCGTGAGGACCTCGCCGCCACGGTCGAAGCCGAAGAACGTGAAATTGGCTGCCAAGTCTACACGGCTGAAAATCTTCCGCCGTCACCTCCTCGTCCCTCAAGCATGCAACCTCCCAGGGGAACCCAGACATCCATCCATGCATCAGCCTCTAATCCTACTCCAGGCCCCGCTGCAGCTGACACTGATGAGCCGTCCATGGCATGTGAAGTGCCCGGCGCGATCACCATTTTCCGCATCCACACCGACTCCATCAGAATAACTGGTGCAATTCTCGACACTACAGTACGTGCTGCTGCAACCTTCTCAGCGACGGCACATGCTTGCAATGTGTCAGCACAGACTATAGTGGGTAGAGCAGCTGAGGCCTACGGGCACGCAGTGGCGTCCCTCACCTTGCTCGCTGCTACCGCCACCAACATTGTCACGTAGGTTACGGCAGCAGCTGTTGTTTCCACAATGGCATCTTTCGCAGCGATGTTACCGCCAGCACTGTCGGTTCCATTCGTGCATCCACTGCAGCCGCAATGCTGACTCCTACTGGTGCCCCTTGTGATCTCACGCACCACGTTTCAACAAGTTTGCTTGTTGCGTCTGCATCAGAAGAAGTTGCAGGTGCCAAAGTTACGGGCCTTTTCTGCCTCACAGTGGCCGTTGCCGGGTTGGTGGCTGTCCTATTCTCCTCCGCGACCGCAGTTGTACCGCCTCTCTTTGCACTGCTTCCTCACTGCTAGTCTGGTGAGCATCCCTCTCCTCTCTATCCCATTCTCCCACACTCCATCTCATTTCCTCATCATGCCAGGTCGAGAAGAAACCATAGAGGCATTGCAGGTTGCCCTTGGCGAGGTACAAGAAGCTCGCCGCAAAGTAGAGGACGAACTACAACAGAGACGAGAAGCTCAGCAGAAACTAGCCGCCATAGTGGCAAATCTAGTCATAGAGCATTTGCTCGCCTTCTCGACCCTTGGTGTTGTTCTGCTTACTGAGGAGACTGCCTCTGCTGATTCTACTATTCCTCCTAGCAGTCCTAACAGTGTTCCCAGCTCCACTTCACTTGCTCTCTTCACAACCGCTCTCGCTCGGGGCCTCCTACCTGGCAAGCAAAAGGAATTTCAGATTCCACCACCTGAGCTCAATCCTATGTTAACCTTGTCATCTTGGAAGACCCGCTTCAATGCATGCACACAGGGTGAACTTCTATGGGAGTACTTCTCTCCTGCCAAGCCGGCATTTGTTCCTCATGCTGCTGTGGCAGCCCGAGCTGTATGTGCTCTCATCAATGCAGGGCCCGAGGGCCTTCTCAACAACATTGGTATGTACAATGCCGACCACACCCGTGGTAACCCTGTTGACCTTGTTGGTGCCTACGCGCTCATGCGTTGCTGCAAAACTGTGACAGGACATGCTGCTCAGACTCCTCATGTGGAGTGTGTTCAACACATTCCACATGTAGGCGGATGAGACAGTAGATGAGTACTGGGCCTCCTATGTGACTTGGGAAAAGCGGCACCAGGTCCCCTCTCTACTTGCTTGTCCATTATTGTTGGTCACATCCTCGAGCTCTCTGACCTCTACCTGCATGTCTCTCAGGCTGAGCTTGAACATCTTGCTGCTGCCCTAGTCTCTACCAATTCTCCTCTAGGGATCGGGCCATTGCATGAGTTCACTACCTATTGGCTTACAGATTGGTAGAGCAACTTGTAGAACAAGTGCATGCGTCGCGCAACTCTCGTTGCAAGGTTGAGTTAATCGAACCAAAAACGTGCACTCGTAGATCAGTGCACATTTTTTGGGCCGGAAGTCCGACTTCGGGGGGCGAAATCGGACTTCGCCCGGCTCTAGGACGTCGCAGGCGGAGCTTTGCCAGCGAAGTCGTCAAACAGTTACAAACCCCTTGAGCGAGGGGTTTCTGACTGTTCGAGGGGGGTTTGCGGGTAGGTTTGGATGGGGGGTCCGAGACTCCCCCTGCGATGGAAGGGAATTTGCTGGGCCCCACTACCGCGGGGCCCAGCAGATGCCCGCGCAAAAATAAACCCAGAACCCCCAAATGTAATTCGGGGATGGGTTTGTTCGACGTTTTGGCTTCAAACTAGGGGTTGAACGCGGATTTGCGTGGTGGGAAAAAAATGAAAAGGGGTCATCGCTCGATCGCGACCTCGCGATCGAGCGTCGACCACCGTTCTGACATCGGCAAAGCCGATATCAGAACGCGTAGACTTTGCCCTCGATTTCGGCGAGTTTTGAAATCGAGGGCGTAGTCGGAAAGAAACTTCCGACGCGGCCATTTTGGCCGATGCACTCGAACTCGAGTGCATGATGTTTAGTCGATTAACGCTAAATGCTCGTTGCTGTGACCACCTCTTCCTCCTCCTCTACTACAACCGCCATCTCCATCCCATCTTCTCCTTCTAGTGTAGCTACCCACACCACTCACGCTACTTCACGAGGTCGAGGTGGTGGGTCAGGACATGGGGGTGGCCTGGTGGAAAAGGCTGTGGAGGAGGCCGCGGTGGCAAGGCCGCCTCCGGAACTGCATCTCATGCAGAGGTCACGTGCTAGAAGTGTGGTGCCACTGGTTACTCTGCTCCAAAATTCCCAACCCCTCGTAATGATGCTCGTCTAGCATTGTCCATGCGTGCCCATTGGGCCCATACGGGTGTCACCTCCTCATGTGCTACAACGGAGGTGACGGTTGCTTCCTCCTCTACCTCCTCCTCTGCCTCTACGCGCACCACTACTCATGCTCCTCTCCAACCATCGGCGCCTCACCCCAGTCCGTAGGGTTGGATTCCGCCTCCCTCTAGACTGCCCTATTATGGTCCTTTCTCCTCTCACTACTCCGCGCCTACCTGGCCTTGCGACGACGGTCACTACTCCGACTGCTCCTCTGACCGCTCCACCGACCGTTCTTTTGACCGTCGTTACGAGGAACGCACACTTGCACGCCGCCATGCAGAGTTGCTCCACCTTTGATCCCAGGGAGGTGAGAGTGTGAGTGGCCAGTCCCGTGTGTCTGTCTGTGACTCCGACGCCACCCTTCGTGGTGCTGTATCCGGCTGTGTACAAGGGGTATTGCCTGCTGACCGTTTTTGGATTGAGGAGTGGCAGTCTCATTCATTCCCTCCTTGTCTCAGTCGCACTTCTCCTGACTCCCTCCCTGGGACTTTTGCTGTTTGCCTTATTCTTCCCTCCACTCGTGCATCTCTTGGCCTCTGGGTCATTGACTCCGGGGCCACTCACCGCATGACCTCCTGCCGATCGTCCTTTGTCACCCTCGGTCCGGTCGGTTCTGTTTGCTCTGTGTGCACCGGCTCTGGCCAGCTCCTCTTGATTCAAGGTGTTAGTGTTGTTTGCTTTTCTGGCCCTGGTGGGACCACGTACCTCTCTGACGTGCTATACGTGCGTGGCCTTGAGGTCAGTCTTCATTCTGTCACCACCCTTGACGACCAGGGCATGGACTTCTCAACCAGCCGCGACATTGCCATTGTTGTGCTTCGCTCCTCTGGCCGCGTTGTCCTCCATGACGTGTGTTGTGATCGTCTATTCCATGTCCCTCTCACGCTGCCTCCATCTTCCGCTGCCTCTACCTTTGTTCATGTCGCACCCTCCTTGTCTCCCATGCATGACGACCTCTTACGTCACCGTCGTTGTCACATCCACACTGCCGCTATTCATCACCTCCTCCGCCTTAGCCCTGCTGCCGGTCTTGACGCTGCCACGTTTGCACCTCCATGCTCCTCTCTGCCTTGATTGTGCCAGTGGAAAAATACACCGCTCTCCCTTCACAGCAGGTGAGTCCACCACTTCTCATCCCCTTGATCTCGTTTATGTTGATGTCATGGACCCCTTGCCTCATGACTTCCTTGGTGGCCTAAGCCACTATGTGCTTTGCTTTACTGACGACTTCTCACGCTATCGGTGGATCTTTGTCCTTCTCCACAAGAGTGATGACACTGATGTCCTTGAGACCTGGCTTGCTCAGGCTGAATGTACTTCGTCCCTTACTTTCCTTCGTCCCTTACGTGTCTTTTGCAGCACCAGGGATGGTGAGTTTTTGGTCATACCTACCATTTTCTTGAAGCTCGTGGTGTGCATCTTGCGTCCTCTGCCCCTTACACTCCTCAGCAAAACGGCGCGTCCAAGCGTTGGAACCGCACCCTGGCCAACGGGTTGCACTCCCTCCTCTCCGCCTCTGGGCAGTCCCCACTCTTTGCCTTTGAGGCCATGTCCTACATGACGTGGGTCTGGAATTGCTTCCCTCACGGTCTCCTCCCTCGTATTATCACGCCCTTTGAGCATTGGACAGGTTGTTGTACTGATCTTTACCTTGCTTGTGTGTGGGGGTGCCTTGCCTCAGTGTGGCTCCCCGCTGACCAACAAGATGGTAAGCTCTCTCCTCGTGTGTGTCTTCCTTGGCCTCTCGCCGTTCTCCAAGGCTTGGCGGTTTTGGGATCCTACCTGCTGTCGTGTCCTCGAGTCTCGCAATGCGCTCTTTTTCAAACATTTGTTTGAATATGATGTGCCTCGTCTTGCGACCGGGTCCCTCCCTCCGCCTCCTCGGGGTGGGGGTGCCTCTTCTCCCTCTCGATCCTCTGTTCTTCCTTCGGTGCATCTGGTTGCACCCTCTACCTTCTTAGAAACCCCTGCATTCTCTGACTCCTCTACATCCTCTGAGCCATCTACATCCTCCATGCCCTCCGTCTCCTCTGAGCCCTGTGCACCCTCTGAGTCCTGCGCTCTGTCTGGGCTCCCGGCTCTCTCTGAAAATTCTGCTACCTCTGCTATATTTTCACCCTCTGCGCCTCCATGCCCTGACTCTTCTACTGAGTCATCATCGCCTGTGTCCTTTGTGGCTCATGCGCCCCTTCCTGACCCTGGTTCACGTGTCTCCTCGGTGCCTCCTGTCTCACTCTACACGCGCGGTGGTCGCCTCTGGGCACCTCCGTCTCACTCCCATCCCGCTGTCTCTAGTGAGCTTGGTCTCCATGCTCTTGGCCTTGTGACCACTGCACTTCCCACTGCTGCCTCTGTAGTCCATCCCAATACTGCTGTGAACCGAGGGGCGCCCAGCGTGATGGTCACACGCCGAGCCCTTGGGATAAAACTCCCAACCCTCGATCCCTTGGTGTATGGGCCAACCCTTGAGATGCCGCATGACCCTCTCCTAGCAGCAAGGCCGCTGCTAGTGACCGAGGTTCCCGTCGTGTGACGCTCCCGGCGGCATTTGTACCAAGGTGTGATGCAGAAGACTTGTATGATCGAACGGACGTGTGCGAGACAATATTTGGAACACAAGGATAGTTGGAAAAGGAATAAATCCTTAGAGTTGATAGATCAGTACAAGGAAATGTACCAAGTCTCTGGGGAAGATTGGTATGCCTAGAACAACCCCTAGGCTTCCTTCTATACTAGCTCCTATGAGTGAGCCGAGAGCCCCTTGGTGCTCCAAATCCCTTTTCCAAGGTGCAATCACACAAGTAACACATGCATAATGTTTTATGTATCGTGAGCTTTCTAACGCACCAAAGAACGCCTCAATCCGTGGAGAAACAACTAAGTTATGGTCGTTTGAGTGCTGCACGCGTGACTGCCGCTGGTAGTGGGGGTCACGGCTGCTCGAAGCGCCCTTCCTTGCGGATGCAGCTCCAGCCGCCACCCAAAAGCGCCCATGGACCCCAATGAACCTTGCCTCATTGGCTAAGCATCCATCCAGGGGCGCTTCGGCTGCAGTGGACGAGAAAGTCGCCCCGCCGTGCTTGAGGTCGAACCGGTACGTCTCCTGTTTTCTGGAGGTGCGCCTCCCACATTTGCACGGCCGTATCTTTCTTGTCCTTGCACCAAATGACCCGGTTCTTGGGTCGGTTTTGCACGGTTTTTCACATAGAATACAATTGAAGCATCAAAACATGCATATGAATTCAGCACAATGACGTAATCAACGCCTCGACCGGCGGCTCCCATAACATCACCCCCCTCCGAGGGCGCACAGTCCTAGTGCGCTCTTGGTACGCTCAGAGGACCGTGTTGACAGTACCGTCCCTGTAGAAATCTGCCTCGGGGATCCAGCAGTTGTGCTCTGGCCCATAGCCGAGCCATTGTACCAGGTACTTCCACCCATTACCGTGTCGACGGTGCTCGAGAATCTTTTCCACCACGTACTCGTCTTCACCCTCCACCAAGACCGGGAGAGGAGGAGCCTGTCCCCGCGCTGCAAACTGCGCATCCGGCTCCTTGTAGGCCTAGAGAAGAGAAGCATGGAACACGGGCTGGATCTCGTAGAGGTCCAGCAGCTCCAACTCGTAGCTCACCGCGGACCGAGCATGGACACTGCCGAGTGGTCACAGTAAGCCATACAAACAGACGGGAACAACTCACATCACAAAAAGGAACGAAAAGAAGGGCGACGAGCTCGCCTCCATTCTTTTTGGTCTCGAAAGGTACAGGAGAATAAGAAGATGACATTCTAAAAAAAATAAATCGGAAGGATAGGACGAAGTCCAACCGTTTGATGCATATTTCCAATAATGTATTATGTCCACTTTTTTTCTAAAGACAAGAGTCTCTCAAATATCTTGAGTAGTATGAGCTGGTAGATCATCATCGAACAGTTGATAGTCATTTTCTATTGTAATGGTGGAACAAATTGTAATTAGGGGAATGTGAGAAATTTTCACAAATTAAATGAAGATTTACTAATGAGTCAGTGTAACTTGTGACAAAGTTTATGTGGGTTCTGTTTTAAAGCATTTGTGTTAATGGTCTGGGATTACCAGGCTTGGACAATCTCTCATCACCTTTAGTAGATATCGGAGTCACCTCGTGTAAAATGGCCACGGGATGCTTGTCTTTTAATTCTGGGTTGCTTACGTGTTAAAAACTTTGGAAAAGATACGGATGCCCCTGCCAAAAAGTGGGCCTTGGGGTTCTCTTTTTCCAAATAGTGGACATTTAGTTAGTTGATTTCCAAGCCGTGGATAACATGCGTAGACAAGTTTCCAAATGTGGGTAAAAATGAATCAACCCCTTGTTTTGAACAGTTTTATTGAATTCCATAACAGTTTTGTGATCTATCGATTTTGATCTCATTGACGGCTATACTGCTGTCATTTGTCGTTCCAAATACCAAATATGAGTGTCTTGCAGAAAATTTCAAACGTGTTTCATTAGCATATTCAAGGGGTGAGTGTAATCTTCATAAAATTTGGCCTCAAATATTGATGTGACCATTTTTTACACGACCAGGCTGGAAAAGAATAACATTCTGTTCCATGTCCTTTCTTAATGAGGGCTCGTCTACGGTGATTATTGCGGACATATGCCACATATTTGCAATATTTCCCAAAGTTCACTCAAGTGATGGCATTCTATCAGTAATCTACAAAGTCGTCACATCTTTTCGTTGAGTTTTCCCATGTGTCTGAAGTCCAGGCTGGCAAAACACAATGTTCCATTCCACGTCCTTTCCTAATAAGTGCTTGTCCACAAGTGAATACAAGGGGCATATGTCACATGTTTTCAAGATTTTCCAAAATTCACTCAAGTAATGACATTATGTCATTTATCTTTGAAGTCGTGGCATCTTGTCATTAAGTTTTTAGAATGGGGACACAATTCATTTAAACTACAAACACATGGCCTTTCTCTTGAATGTGGTAGAGACTGGGAGCATTTCGCTAGTCCGGCCAAGTTTGAATAGGCATCTGTTCCAATCCGATCATTGTGGTGAAATAATCGAACTTGATCATGGACCAAACTAAGGTTTTGGAACCTAGTTCGGATCGGGTCGTTTTAATAAGTTGAGATGCAATTTGGATTTGACCAATTTCCAGGTTATCCATGGTTTGATCCTTCAAACCTTGATTAGTTGAAGGACAGTTACACCTGATACCATAGGAAAGTTGTTGAGTGGGGAAATATACTTTTTCCATATTTTGGATTTTGCAAGCTTCCTTGCTCAGCTGTCACTGACATGGCAACGCTGTCCACTCAGATGACGTGTTAGCATGTAAGGCAGGTGCAAAAACATGAGGGATCTGGCTAAATGAGACACCCATAGTCTCATAAAATTCAAGAGCTTAATGTGAATAATCATTTTAGGGCAAGAAGCATCATGCAAAGACAAGCATAAATAATGGGTGTGAGGACACAGAGAAAGTGTCAAAATCTGGCTTAGTCTGGGACCAAAAGTGTTAAGAACAAGAAAAGGTTAAAAATGAGCCTCTTCGTGGCTTTCATTAGGGCGCTGGCAGCTAGCCTACCAAACCCTGTCACCCTCGCCGAGCCCAAGGCACGGGCGGGGGTTTCAAATACCAACGAGCATAAAATGATGCAAAATATATCTCCTCGAAGCACCGGAAAATGTATCCGGGTGCCCGGGTCTTGACCCATCGAGAAAGTATTGACTAGTGTCTAAAGCATGCACAAATAGCATCCAGAAGAAAGTTTTTGATTATTTAAAACTCAAAGTGCAACACGAGGTCCCCTCGAGACAAAGGTACATACCACTGAGTGCCCATGTCTTAACCACCGAGAAGATACAACGAGTGAGGGACATCCCAACCAAGAATCTATGGGTCTCCTGCAACACTACTATAGATTACGTAGTACTTGGGTCTTGAACCCTGACAAGATAAATCGTGTTATGGACATTCCAACTGAGAATTTCTTGAGATGAATGCTTCGAATGAAAGCCTGCAAGAGCCCTCCACCAACTCCCCATTCCAAGGATCCAGTGGGAGTGTGTCAGTATGGACTTTGCAACCCGTCTTCCGGCCACAGCCCGTTGCCACAATGAAATTTTGGTGGTTGTGGGTATTCTTGAAGAAATGGCACACTTTATTCCCACAACCACATATGCAAACATGGAGTAAATTGATCTTCTTTCTTTGAGGGTGTCAAAAGTATCATGGCTTACCATTGCGTTTTATCAGAAAATGAAATAGACAATTCACTAGTAAATTCTGGCAAAAGTGGAATGAGTAGTGAGGAAGGAGAAAGAAACTATCTGGTGCGCAGGTTGGGGCAATAGCGTTGTTGATGCAACATGGGGGAACCCACGCTCGATGCTTGCTACTGTTGCCAAGGGAAAGCGACAGTGGCTCTGCCGCCCCCTTAGTCTACTACACGAGAGTCTAAGTATGAGAGCTCTGTTTGTTACTTAGAAACGCATGCGCCAGAGTTAGCGTCAGAACTGCAGCTGGAATGTAGCAATGGCTGATTGAGAATGAAGAATGAGCAACTAACTGAGACCCCTCTCAGTCCTATGCTCACCTCAGCTATGTGAGGATTGTTACTTAGAAAACCAGCCAACCAGGAAAATCCTAGCATTATCCTGTCTGGTAGAATTTCCTCGGTAAGCCCTGCCAGACACGAGACGGCCCAAAACCCGGGCATTGTCTGTTTTTCCTAGAAAATGGACCATACTAAAATAACGATGCTGCAAATGCAGTTGTGTTGTCATAATCAGCAAGAAGAACAGCTACGTGGAGTTATGGCTGCCCGAACTCGGGCGCCGGCTGCCCTGCTCTTGAGAGCTATGTACGGCTATCGATGACGTGATGGCAAAGGGTTGCTGCCGATGGAGCTGGTTGTGTGAGGGTGTAGTGTGAGAAGCGCGAGGACGAGGAGAACCACACACTCGGCTTCACGGCGACACGTCCACTCCACCGAACTGTATCCCATCAATATCAGTGTCGATCCAGTTAGTTGGAACATCCAGTCAGTTGGAACATCCAGTCAGTCGTGTGCACGAGCATGTACACCAGCCGAGAGGTTACAGTATGATTCAGTGAGGCAGCGCAATGAAAAAATAACAACAGAAGTAAGTGTTGCAGGTCGAGAGTATTTCCCCACGAACCAAAAATCAAAGTGAGCGCATGTATCAACTTTGGAGCAGATGCTCCACATGTGTGTGGACCTTGCCATGGATGACTTGGACAATTTTCTAGCACCGATGGATTTTACGGTGAACAACCCATGAACGATTCAACTCAGTTCAGCATCCAGTGGTGCCCTATTCATTGGCAAAAAATGGGAGCAAAGAGGGATAGGATCCTTCTACTCAAGCATTTTTCAAGCAGGTTGAATCCTTATCACAGGGGATGAGGGGTTACATTCAAGCAGTTCTTTGGATGACACAAAGCATAAATGAATAATGTCACCATGAGGTCTCATTTCATTTTGATGACAGGGTGTTTCCCGGAACCAAAATCCTTCAACCAAAGTCACCTTGGATGCAAAAGCCTTCATTGAAGTGGATTGAGGTATTTCCTATCACTACACACATCTGGCCAGTGACATACCGTTGCTTCAGTGGAATATGATGAACCATCACGTCTTTTATGCGGCCATCCGACAGCCAACCACTCACTATTACTGGCAAGCTGGCAACCGGTCAGTGTACTCACCAGTTGGATGGCCGAAAACCGGTTAGTATACTGGCTGGCCACCCATCGGCTGTCAATCGAGCTGACTGCAAGGCCTTGAGGGCCGAGGCCCGTGGCCTTGAGGCTCGAGGCCAATGGCTTTGAGTTTGCCCCGCTACCTCCTCCTTCGAGCAAGCAAGAAGGAAAGAGTAAGGGGAGTGAACAAGAGGAAAGAGAGAGAGAGAGAGAGGGGGGG
>SZWC01005683.1:61441-121509 GCA_023375785.1 Penium margaritaceum | reverse complement strand
GTGTGTGTGTGTGTGTGTGTGTGTGTGTGTGTTTATGTGCATGTTTTTATCTGATTGTGCACCTTACATAACCTTAGCTGCAGGATTCTTGGCTTATCTCCTCTCTCTGGGAAATCTCCTCCTGGAATTGGAAACTTGATTTCACTCACTTACATGTAAGAAGCTGCGGTGTTTCCAAACAATCAAATCATTATCTTCATCTGGTTTTTTCAATCTGGAAAACAATGCGTATTTTTATTGGACAGTGGCTGGTCATCACACTTATGTGAAAATGAAAAAATGATGATGGCATGCTGATGCCAATCAACGCCTCCTGCTTAACAGTATACATCTTTGTGATGTTGTTTGTACGAGGGCATGTAAGCCTTTGTATCAGCATCCAAACACACGCGTGTAACAAGACTTGCCATGCATCGGATTCATGAACAATACAACATTGTGGTCAAGGTAAATCCTGATAATTAAAGCATCCAAATTTCCTCTACCCCCTCCCTAGCACATGCCAATCACATGAGCGTGCACTGTGATGGTGCAAAAAAAAAAGCTCAATATGAAGGTGCCAGAAAGTGACAAGAATTGGTCGCTTGATAAAAGTTATCTGGCACTGTAGTTGCAGAGAGGGTACTTCACAGGTTCCAATGCACATTAAAAAACTCAATTCGGATTATTTTTTAGTGATAAATTTTTTCCCAAAGTTTGGAGGTCATGGGCCCGGTTCAGGTCACGATGCCAGCACTCCCACTAAGCAATGTGGTCAGGATGATTGGCCAGAGAGCGGCATTCAAGGCCAAAAAGCAGCTGGATGAGCTTCAGGAAGCTCCATTAAATTAGAATTACAGGACAATTTCCTGTGCATGTGGTGGAGAAGGAAGTTTCCTTGCATGTGAATGTGACTCACATTCATCCCACTAGCCTTGACGCGTGTTAGAAGGTGGACTTTTACAGGTTGTAGCTTTGTGATCCCTTGGCCAAATGAGGCAAATAAGGGCTTTCTAGAAAGCTGTGATCATGTGCTTTCTAACTAAGTATTTCCTGCAGTCATAATGTTTTCCTTCAAACCTACATTTGTTTCCGTAGTTTCTGTCTGTGCAGCCTGTAAGTCCCTCTCACAAACAGTTGGTCATACCTCGGTGGCCCTTGGTGAGCCTGATCGCCTCCCTGAGGGCTGCCCTAGTTTCCATGAGTGGTATCAGAGCTAGAACAAGGCTTTGCCACATCCTTGAGGCATTCCTTGCACCATGATTTGTGAGAGAGTCATTTTTGGGCTGAGAGTTGCATTGCCATGGAGACATCCGCTTTTGTAGTGGCCGACGTCAACATCGCATAGTTCGAATGAAAGAACTTCTTCAATGGGAGCAACAAAATAGATATGGTGCTAATGGATAAGGGACTTTGGGAGTGGTGTCTGCACCATCTCTGCCCGTGTACGTGCAAAATCAGTCAAGAAGGATGGTCTTTACCGTCTCTATGTGAAGTTGGAGAAGGAAGATGAATCAGGACGGCTGGTGAGGGAGGGAAAGCACGACATCGGCCTATGGCACCATCAGCTTGGTCACCTCTGCTTTGGTGACATCATCTCCATGTAGCAGGTGGTGCACAAATTGGAGCTCAAGGGGGTTTAGCAGCCTGGTGTATCTACTTGTGAGAGTTGCATTGAAGAGAAACAAACCATCTCTCCTTTCACAGGGGAAGGGAAGGGGGCGACTGAGCTTCTCTCACTCGTTTACTCTGATATGTGTGCTCCGATGCCATTGCATTTTTTTTTACAAACTGTATTTTGTTTCAGAAGATTCAATGTGGTGCGATCCCAACATTGGTGTGATCTTCTCTAGTGGTTCACGTCTTCCGTTGTGGGAGAATCTGAGACTTAGCATGAGCTTTCTGGTCGCCTCACGCTATGTGAGTAGGAATTTAGAGACAGTCAATTTGGAAAGGGAATAACGGCATTTTTTATTAGTTTTTGTCAGGAAATGATCAGAAAATGTATAGGGATAGTCATGATCTCTCCAATGCACCAAACCGTGCATGATTCAGACAAGCGTAGCCCAAGTTATGCTTGCGCAGGTCTTACCCACAACAGAAACGCCTTATGCCTCCATGGTGTGTACACGCCATGGCGCCTTCCTTCACGTTCAAAATGCCTTTCCCAAGGTGCAGATCCCATTGAACGTGATGTAGGGGTCCCCTGCACTGTTTCAATGCACCTCCCCCACTTCTGGGTCGAGTCTGGTGATGGGATGTAACGAGGTTTGAAACCTGTCCGCGGACTTACAATCAGGATTTTGACCAAGTTCCCGAGTAACAAAATGTACTACTTGGTTTCGGACACCGAGCCAGGATTTTGGCCAAGTCCCTCAGTACAAACCTGCACTACTGGATCCGTTAAATAACTCACCGGACGCCTTGGCAGACTTTCCGGAGCAGTCTCCAGATGGACATTTTTTACTTGGTCCGGCCAATTCTTCACCGGAAGTCGAGTCACGGCCGGCTCTCAGAGCCGCCGCACACACCCCAACATTGGAAGCTCATATCTCCCTCGTTACTTGTCCGATTTGGGTAAAACAACTTCCACCGTATTCAGCAACTTGTCAAATTTCAGAGGCAATCCTCCATTTTGGGATCCAAGCAATCCTCAAGATGCTAGATCCAACTGCAAGGATTTTATTCTCTCTGGCGGCTCATCGGCGCCTCCCGGCGCCGCACTTGGGCATGCGGAGGGGCAAATTTAAACAATTTGTCACCTTCATTGATGACAAGGCGAGGAAGACGTGGGTTTCCTTCCTGGATGGAAAGGATTAGTGTTTTGATACTTAAATGGCGTGGATTTCTGATACACAGACTGAGAGTAGCAGGAAGTTGAAGGTGCTTTGCACCAATGATGGAGGAGAGTACCTCTCCAACAAGTTTTGAAACTTCCTCAAGCAATGCGGGATCAGGGACTAGGTCACCCCACCTAGAACACCGAAGTTAAATGGCGTGGCTGAATGCACAGACCGCACACTCATGGAGCATGTTTGCAACGTGCTCCAAGACGCGAAGCTCCCACCAACCTTTTTGGCAGAAGTAGTCAACACCATCATGTACCTCTAAAGCCGGAGCCCTATGCATGCCGTGCCACTGATGACACCGGAGGAGGAGTGGACGGGGCACAAGCCATTAGTGATGCACCTGAAATTTCTGGTATGCTACATTCGTACGGATGCCTGCCAGTATTTGTAATTGGCTGGACACTAAGTTAGTGAACGCAGCCTTCCTTGGCTATGACTCCATAAAGTACTACCTCTATAACCTTTCTGCATGCAAGATATTCTACAGCCGTGAAGTGGTCTTTCAAGAGGATGTGAAGGACTAGATATGGAGCCCTATGAATGTGGTTCCACTCGCTCTTGCACTTGTACCAAAGGGGGGAGAAGAACTTGTAGCAGAAGATGGCAGTGCAGTTGATGGCTGTAACAGAAGTAATGAAAAGGAGGCAGAAACACAAAGGAGAATGGGCCAGTGGAATCTGATGAGGAGTGAAAAAAGTATGCATAGCAGCTACCAAAAAGGTCTGCAGGCCTCAACAAAGGTGCAAAAGATATTGGGGAGCAGTTACAGCGGTCTGAGAGGCTCGTGAAGAACCAGACTCAGCAAAGGGAGCAGCTGAACCTGTGCACCACTACACTACCAATAGAGACCTTGGACCTTTGCTGAAGCCATGCGCAGCGCCAAGGCGGCAGATTGGCGTGTTGCAGCAAAAAAAGATTTTTTTGCACTCATGAAGAACAACTCCAGTACCCTCGAGGAAGCTCCACGTGGTAGCCGGGTGATTGGATGCTGTTGGAACTTCATGTGGAAGCATCGTGTGGATGATTCAATCAAGTTCAAAAGTAGGGCTGGCCGCAAATGGATATGCACATACTGAAAGTTTGGATTGCGATGAAATGTTTTCACCTGTCGTAAAGCTTCCATCCATCCAATCAATCCTCGCTCATGCTACTGCTGTAGCCTGGGAGGGACTCCAAATGGATGTAACATGTGCATTTTTGAACGATGACCGAAGAGGATGATGTGCACAAGGAGTAGCCGGAGGGGTACATGGTGAAGGGAAAGGAGGATTTGGTGATTTTTTTTTAAGGCTCTCTACGACAGAAAGCAAGCACCGCAATTATGGTACCACAAGATTGATGAGCAGCTGGCTGCCCTTGGATTTGTCCGTAATGAAGCTGGCCATGCAGTCTATGGGTTCATGCAAGAGGTAAGCCAGGATATCACCTTCCTCCACATTGATGATCTGCTCATCGCCTCGGAATCCAAGTCTATTTTGGACGATGTTAAGCAGTCCCTTGCTACCAGGTTTCATATGAAAGATACGGAAGAGCTCAGTTAATTTCTTGGCATTCAGGTCAAATGCAACCGGCAGCAGCAGACTTTGGAATTGTCGCAGAGCACATACATGAGTGACAGCATCAAGCGCTTCAAGGTATCAAGGTATCAAGGTTCTCAGAACATCAGTGCCATCTGTTCAGATATTGGAAGTGTTGGCTCAGCTCCTAACAAGGTCAACCTGCTCCTGCAACTCCATTAAACTGAGAAACTTGGACAATTTCTTGGTCTTCTATGCTCTTAGAACCACTTGTCTCTCAGGTTACTCGGAGGGTATGTTAACATTTATCCTCATGCATGATTTTTGCTTAGCCATGTTCCCCAGTTGTGTGCATTCCCAAGACCAAATTCAGTCGTCTGCCAGGACGTGACTGTGGTGGTGGACAGCATTTAGGACTGGAATGTAGAACACCAACTTTATCCAAATGTGGTTAGTCTTTGGAGTATGTTCCATACTGAGTTTGGATCCAACAATTGGATTAATCAAAATACCCGCATGAATGACACTTCATTTGTCCCTGACACGCATACGTGCAAAGTTCATTCCAGGTTGTTTGTCCACATGATCCCTTCACATGCTTACGCAATAGTCACATGACTTGTATCTTTTTCTTTTTTTCATCTGGTGCATTCCCTAGTCAATGGCTAGTTCTAGCCTACTGAATTATGCTCCACAGGGCTGTCTAGCAACCAGTAGGATTGCTGGATTTACACCAGTGGATTAAGGTGGTCAACTCATCAGTGCAATCTGTTCAGATGCTTTCTTCTAATTCTATAGTTTAGCTTTAGGAGCTGGGTGGATAAGACAGCCCAACTTCACTACTAAATGATGTGCAGTGGTTGATGATGTTTTCCTCATGATAGGAATGGGGACGTTAGAAGGAGGCCAGGGCTCAGGTACAACTGTGGAATATCTGTTGTGGTGCCCCAAGGAGCGCAAGGGTGCCTCAAGGATGGCAAAGTTGAATTTTCCTCAGCAAAAAAGAGGGGAAAAAAAAAAGCTCAGGTATCATTTGATGATAAATAACGCAGTCCAAGAATATGCACACCTCTTAGTCTCAATGAATTTTGGTTTACCACCATCTTCTTGAATGTCTTTTATTGAATTCAAGTCCCCCCACTCTCCCCCTCCCCCTCCTATTTTGGGATCACCATTTCTTTGTGATCATGATCTTGTACAACATTTCATGTGACTCTGCAGTGGACCAGGATTGGCCACAAACCGACTCACCTGTCCAACCGCATGCGCTATATCTGATCGGGTGGCAACCATGGCATACATAAGACTGCCCATTGCAGACTGATGGAATGCCCATCATGTCAGTTTTCTCAAATTTTTTAGATGGGGATATTGACGTGGAGAGCTTGCAATATGATCTCATGGGTGTGCTGGAAGGCTTGTAATGTTCCAAGTTGAAATTCTTGAGGATGGAATTGATGTGTTGTTCGTGTTTCATGCTGATGGTCCCTGCTGATTTGTTCAACTTGATGGCAATTCCAAGGTAGTATACATGAGGAACCATGTCCTTCATCTTGAATCTGCTATTCAATTTCCTCTTGAGAACATCCAGTAGCCTTGTTTAAGAAGAGAAGAGAATCAGGTCATCAATTTACAGGCAAACAATATAGTCCCTTTGTTTCTCTTGTGAACGTACATGAATTGTCACTATACATGTAGGACTCCTTGGACATGAATGTATCCATCTCCCTATACCGATGTCTCATGGCTTGTTTTAGCGCATAGAGTTCTTGCACCAATTTGCACACCTCGGCCTCCGGGGCATCAACCCCCTCTGGAACCTCCAGGAGCACCTCATTATCAGGTTTGCCATATAGAAAATCTATCATGACATCTACCTGGTGCAAGTCCATGTTCTTGGCATCAAGAATGGCGAGCATTGACCAAAGGGAGGCAGACAACACCACAGCAGAAACAGGGCATTGGGGGAACCCCTTTGCCACCATTCAAGAATTACACTTTTCTATCTTGCTTTCCGGTTTCCATTTAACTTTCAGAACCAACATCAGCCCCGGCAGGACTTTCTACCAGTATCCATGTCCCATTCTCCTCAATGGAGCTGAGCTCATAATTTACAGCTTCATTACGCTCAACTTTGTCAGGCCGATTGAGTGCCTTTGCAACAGATACTGGCTCCTCTTGAACGAGTAACAAGTTTTTGAAGCTTTTCCAGTCATCCGTACCTGCATTGTGATGTTGCCGATGTACATTAAGACGTGAACAGATCCTTGGAATATCTGACTGTTGCTTCTCACATGGAGGCTGAAGTTATGAAGGCTGGTCAGCTACATTGGACTCAAAGTCTCATTCGTCCGAGTGATCTTCATCAGCTCCTCCCCATGTTGCACTACCTAGCCCACGCATGTGCCAATATGCTGGTGCTTTGTCTACCTCCTCAAGGAGGGCAAGTTACTCTGTCAGGATGGAATCCGCGGAATGCGGTCCCGACGTTGGTCTGATAAAATCTACTGGTTTACGCCTTCTGTTTTGGGCGAATCTGAGACTGAGAGTGAGCTTTCTGGTCGCCTCACGCTATGTGAGGCATTTAGATACAGTCACTTTTGCGAAGGGAATAACGTGATGGTGCATTAGTTTTTGTACATGGATATCATCACAACATTTATACGGCTAGTCATGAGCTTTCCAACGCACCAAAATGCGCGTAATTTGGCCAAGCGTAGCCCAAGTTACGTTTGCCGAAGCGCAGGTCTCACCCACCACGGAGGCCTGACACCTCCAGTCTCAATGGCACCTTCCTTCACGTGCAAAGCGCCTTTCCCAAGGCGCAGGTCCCATTGCACATGGTGTGGGGGTCCCCTGCACTGTTTCCACACACCCTCCTTACTTTTGGGTCGAGTTTGGTGATGGGGTGTGGCGAGGTTCGAAACCTGTCCGTGGACCTGCAGTCGGAATTTTGACTAAGCCCCCGACTAACAAAACGTACTACAGAGTTTCGGACGCCGAGCCATGTTTTTGGCGAAGTCCCTCAGTAACAACCTGCACTACTGGATCCGATGGATGATCCACCGGATCAGGTCGATCATCCACCGGAAGCCTCGGAAGGCCTATCGGAGCAATTTCTCCAGAGGGTACTTTTGTTACCCGGTCCAGTCGATTATCGACCGGATTTCGAGTCGCACCCGGCTCCCATAGCCGCTGCGCATACCCCAACTTTGGAAGGCCTTATCTCCCTCGATACTTGTCCGATTCTGGCGAAACAACTTCCACCGGATTCAACAACTTGTCAACTTTAAGGGGAAAACATCTGTTTTAGGATCCGAGCAATCTTAGAGTCACCAGATTCGCCGGCACAGAGTTTCTACTTTCTGGCAGCTCGTCGGCACCTCCCGGCGCCGCACTTGGGCATGCGGAGGGGCAATTTTTCAACATTCTCCCCTTTGCACCTGCCATGCCCGCTGCTCTTGCTTGCTCTCACTCATCTTCCGCTGCGTCCTCCAGCCCGTCATAGCTGGTCATCCCAAGTCCGGCCACGCTCATCGCGTGCCGGTCCGCGGGTTGCGCTTTGGTCAAGAAATCCGCAAGCATGTTGTGCAGCAGTGGTGCGTGCTGCAGTGGTGCAGCACCACCTGCCCCTTCTCGACCATGTTCCGGTTGCTGGGTACGTGCGCAATAAGTGGATGCGACGTGGCGGTCGAGAGAGTGCAGCGACATAAAGTTTGTCTTACATGGTTTATCCTCAAAGTGGAGGCCGAGGCGACAAGTGGAAGGGTGCCAAACAGGGCACCAAGAAGGGTGATAAGAAGGGGGAGTGCTTCAATTGTGGCAAGGAGGGCCACTACGCGCGCAACTGTCCCAAGAAGAAAAAAAATTGGTCGCAGCGGGGCGGGAAGAAAGATGAGCACGCCCTTATGACGTACAACTCCACCAACTTGAAGGATCCGGGAGTTGCCGTCATTGACTCCGGATGAGGCCGCCACACGCAATGTAACAAGGTGGCATTTGTCACCTATGACGCCTTGGAGAGACGCATGATGGTGGCCAATGGTAAAACAGAGGTGGCCGCCGGTGAGGGTAACGTCCACATTGAGTCAATTGTGGATGGTAAACCTGTCACGAGCACAATCCACGATGTGCTGCATATGCCCAACTTTGGGGCAAACTTGCTCTCCGTCAGCCGCCTTACCGACAAGGGACTTGAGGTGCTCTTCACAAAGAAGAAAGCCGTCATCCGCAAAGAGGACAAAGGTGAGGTGATTGCGCGTACCAAAAGGGAGGACGACTTGTACCTGCTACACACGAAGATCCTCAGTAGCCAGGCGGGGTCAAATGGCGCCAATCTTGCAACGAAGGATGGAGGAGACCTGGACCTATGGCACCGCCGACTCTGCCACATTTCTCCATCGACAGTGAAGGAGATGGCTGAGAAGGAAGTGGTGTGGGGTCTCCAAATTAGCGGCCTTGATGGAACCAAGGAGACCGTGTGTGAGCCGTGCATCATTGGCAAATCAGCGCGGTAGCCGTTTGTGGCCAAGGGGATGCGTGCATCAGAGAAACTAACCGTGGTACACACAGATGTGTGTGGACCGCTTCAGATCTCTATCGGTGGAGCTCACTGCTTCCTCACCTTCATCGATAACCACAGCCGGAAACTCTACCTCTACCCAATGAAGCGGAAGAGTGAGGTCCTTGCGTGCATGCAAGAGTTTATGGCAGATGTGGTGCGGCAAACAGAGTTTAAGGTGAAGGCATTCCGGAGTGACAACGGCGGTGAATATGCGGGGTGCCTTGGGTGGATGAAGAGCAAGGGAATTGAGTGGCAGAAAACAACTCCACACTGTCCACAACAGAATGGCGTCACAGAGAGAGCGAATTCCACAATCCTTAACATGGTGCAATCCATGTTAAGCGACGCCGGCCTTACACAACGGTATTGGGCAGAGGCGGCAAGGACAGCAACGTACATTATGAATCTCATGCCGACCAAGCCGCTGAAGGACAAGGAGAGCAAGGCGTGGGAGACGCCACAAGAGGTGTGGAGCGGGAGGAAGCCGGCGGTGGGTCACCTCTGCACGTTTGGTTGTGTTGCACATCCAATGGTGTAGGCACGTGAGGGACGGAGCAAGCTGGACCCGCGTACCTGCCGGTGTATTTTCCTTGGATATGAGTGCGGAAGCAAGGTGTACCGGCTCTTTGACCCAAGGAGGCAGCAGATTGTGCGGAGTTGCGACGTCACGTTTGACGAGAAAAGCCGTTGGACAGACAAGGAGGCAGGTCTCTCCAAGAGGGGGGAGTGGATGCCACTCCTTGAGAGGGAGACGCCGGAGGACGTGAATGAGGGTGATATCCTCGCACCACCACCAACCGGAGAGCATCGCCTGAGGGATGGGCGAGTGGCAGAATTTATTCCGTCTAGTTTGGATGAGGAATCCGAAGCAGCGGAGATGGACGTGGAGGCGAGGAGTCGATCGATGTCTCTAAGGTCTCCAAGAGAGGGGGAGCAGGTGCTTGGAGAGGATGTCGCCAAAAGGAGACAGCAACAAGAACAACTACCTCAAGAGCCCCGCACGAGTAGCCGTGTGCGAAGAAGGACAAAGAGATACGATGCCGACAAGGGCATCTGGACTGGGTTCGCACAAGTCTTCTTCACGCAAGAGAAGCTTGAAGGAGGCAGTGCACCAGAAGGATGGGGCTGAGTGGGAGGGATCAATAAAATGTAAGCTCGCCTCCCATAAGGAGAAAGGCTCATCAGTTGCAGGTTGAGCATGGACGACTGCCATGGGTGATGCGCAAGGGGGAGATTGTTGGAGTGATGTTCCTCACCATGGCAGGGGTGACTCCAAAAAGGAATACCAAAAAGACAAGCCAAGGTGGCTTAGTGGTTAGTGGTGTCCACCTATAGAGGCAGGGGCTCGGGTTCAAGTCCCACAAGATGAAATTCTGCCTTGCCTCAAGGGAGGTGGAAAATAGATGCTAGGAAGCTAGCTCAACCTCTAGAGTTCCTCTTTAAGTTTCTAGAAGACCAGGTGAGGGTCCAGGAAGGTCGCACACCTTCTAGAAGAGGTGACTTGTCCTCAAGGCATCTAGAGGTGTCTTGGTCTTCTGGACACCTTCCCTCCTACTAGAAGCAAGCTGAGGAATCTAGGAAGGGGCAGAAGCTTCTAGAGGAGGGAAGGAATGCCTTCCTAGGTGGGAAAAAAGACAGCCTACCAATAGACACTCTATAAGCCATAGAATCTGCTAGGAAGCTTCAAATCTGGCATGCTTTGGT
Source organism: Penium margaritaceum (assembly GCA_023375785.1). Taxonomy (NCBI): domain Eukaryota; kingdom Viridiplantae; phylum Streptophyta; class Zygnematophyceae; order Desmidiales; family Peniaceae; genus Penium; species Penium margaritaceum. Next base: position 110,896 of record SZWC01005683.1, on the reverse strand, counting down.
GTTCTGGAAATCTTAGATCAGTGGCTATAAAATGCCACTACTTGTGAGTCTTGAAAAAGATTTCATTCCCAGTCAATTCAGGCAAAAACTATTGCCACAATCTCTGACCAGTTTTCTGCCATCCTTGGAACTAGTTGCCTCCACAGTTTTAGTCTCTCCAAAAAGAGTTGTTGGTGTGAACCATTCACTGCTAGGGACCCTCCAGGGTGCACACTCGCCCTCAGGCCAACTGTTCCAGCTTGCTGACATGTCGTTGCGCCGCCTGCACCATCGCATGCGCCTTGCACCCAAACACCTTCAGGTGCGCCAGGTTTGGCTTGCGCCCGCTCCAAACCTTGTGCGGCGCCTTCCAGCCGCCCTTGCCCTTTATCACTGATGTTGGGGTGAAGTTGATGGTGTAGCTCGCTGTATGCACAGCCTCCGTCCACAACCCTCGCGGCAACCACGCATCCACAAGCATGGTCCGCACCATGTTGAGCAGCGTCTGGTTTGCCCACTCCGCCACGTCGTTGGATTATGGCGAGTATGGCTTAGTGGGTTCCCACTTGATGCCCTGCTGCTTCATCCACCTTCTACAACTCACGTACTCTTGGTCATTGTTGTTGCGTAGCGCTCTGACCTTCCGGCCATTCTGCCTCTCCACTGGTATGACGTACTCCTTTAGCCAGTCCAGGACCTAGCCTTTCCGCTTCATGAAGTACACGTAGAGTTTTCTGTTGCAGTCAACAATGAAGGTGACGAAGTATCTCAAGCTGCTATTTGACGGCATTTTGAACGCTCCGCACATGTCGTTGTGCACGACCTCCAGTAGGTCCTTTGCGCGAGCCTCATTCTCGTTGAACGGCTTGCACCGCGCCTTGCCCAAAATGCAAGGCTTGCACTTTTTGTGCGCTTTTGCGCACAAAAAAGTGCGAGCCTTTTTACTACGTCTGCACCGTAGATGACAAGACCACGTACCATGTCGCGCTTCGCCATTACCTTAACGGTTGCAAGCGCCGAATGCCCCAACCGTCATTGCCAGAGCTCCAGATCAGGGCTTCCTCCCTTGGCCATGTTGACAATGCACTACTGCAAGTCCGCTGCGTCCAATGCGGCGGGGACCACCTTGGTCTCCATGATGTAGAGACCGCCCTTGCGCTTTGCCTCGAGCACGACCTCGCTGTCGCCGTCAATGCGCACCACTGCGCCTTTCCTGTGGAAGAGCACCTCATACCCCTTGTCCATCAAGCGGCTGAGACTTTGGATGTTAACCAGGCCGGGGAGGTGCCGCACATCAAGAATTGTGCACAGCTCTTTCTTACCGCCCACCACGACTTCCACTTCCACGTCGCCTTGGCTGGCCGCCAGCTTGACTTTGTCGTTCGCGACCACCATTGCCTTGGAGGACTTCTCGTAGGTGGCGAACCCCACCTTCTCCACTTGGGTGTGCTCCTCGGCACCGGAATCTAGGCACCGTCTGTTTGCCTTCTTGAGGAAGTGGTTCTTGTTGCCGTTGACGAGTGACCTGTCTTTCAGCCGGTCTTCGCCTCCTCCAGGCACTCACGGGCCCAATGGCCCTCCTTGACGCAGTTGCGGTACGCACCTTTCTTGGCACCCTTCTTGCCACCGCCCTTTCCGCCGCTTCCTTGGCCCTCGCTTCTGCCATGATGTGTTTTGGTGACGAGAGCCGATGAGGAAGACGAGGACTCCCCGCAGCTCCGGCGCTGCACCTCGTTGCGGATGTACTTTGCGACCGTGCCATAGGTGAGCTTTTCCTCCGACCATCCTCCAAGAACGGTGATGAGAGGATCCCAACTTTCAGGTAGGGCCATGAGGAGGGCCATCGCCTGCAACTGCGTTTCGATCATCCACCCCACGTTGTTGCATTGCGAGGCGAGCGACTTGATCTGCTGCATGGCAGAGATGACATCATCTCCCTCCTCGATTCTCACCGTGAGGAGTCGCTTCATCGCAAAGATTTTGTTCGCGAGCGACTTGGATTGGTGGATGGCGCAGAGCTTTTATCAAGCTTTGGCTGCCATCTTGCAGCCTTGGAAGGGGCCCCACTGCGACTCGGCTGTCCCAGACACTAGGAGCATGAGCGCCTCCGTGTTCTTCTTTTCAAAGGCCTGCTTCTCCGCGTCTGCAGCAGTCCCCTCTACAAGCACCTCCTTTCCCAACATGACATTCAGCAGCCCCTTATGCGAGAGGTGTAGCTCAAACTGCCACCTCCAGAGCCCGAATCCCAGGCCATCCGCACACTTCTGAATGCGCTGTGTCTCCTTTTGTGCCATGTGCGCAGCTACTACTCCGACGGGTTCTCAAAACTTCACGGCGACGTCCAAGATGACGATCCCGTGTGTTGCGAACGATGTGAACGATGGAGGCTATCAGACCTGTTGGCCCAAACCCTTTGTCACGATGGAATCAGCAGTATGCAGTCCTGACGTTGGTCTGATAAACTCTACTGGTTTACGTCTTCTGTTTTGGGCGAATCTGAGACTGAGCGTGAGCATTCTGGTCGCCTCACGCTATGTGAGCAGACATTTAGAGACAGTCACTATTGCGAAGGGAATAACGTGATTGTGCATTAGTTTTTGTACGGCTATTCATGAGCTTTCCAACGCACCAAGCCGCGTGCGATTCGGCTAAGCGTAGCCCAAGTTACGTTTGCGGAAGCGCAAGTCTCATCCACCACGGAGGCCTGACGCCGCCACTCTCAGTGGTGCCTTCCTTCACGTGCGAAGCGCCTTTCCCAAGGCGTAGGTCCCATTGCACATGGTTTAGGGGTCCCCTGCACTGTTTCCATGCACCCTCCCCACTTTTGGGTCGAGTTTGGTGACGGGGTGTGGCGAGGTGTAAAACCTGCCCGTGGACCTGCAGTCAGAATTTCAACTGTCTCCGACTAACAAAACGTACTATTGAGTTTCGGACGCCGAGCCATGTTTTTGGCAAAGTCCCTCAGTAACAACCTGCACTACTGGATCCGGTGGATGATCCACCGGATCAGGTGGATCATCCACCGGACGCCTCGGCAGGCCTATCAGAGCAATTTCTCCAGATGGCATTTTTGTTACTCGGTCCGGTCGATAATCGACCGGATCTCGAGTCGCAGTTGGCTCCCAGAGCTACTGCGCATATCCCAACTTTGGAAGGTCATATCTCCCTCGATAGTTGTCCGATTCTGGCAAAACAACTTCCACCGGATTCAGCAACTCGTCAAAATTAATGAGAAATCATCTGTCCCAGGATCCAAGCAATCCTAGAGTCTCCAGATCCGCCGGCGCGGAGTTTCCACTTTCTGGCAGCTCGTCAACGCCTCCCGGCGCCGCAGTTGGGCATGCGGAATGGAGTGTTCTTGAGTTTCACAAGCAGTTCCTTAGCCACAGGCTTTTCGTGCATATCCATGTCTTTTTTGTGGATGAGCCTTTTGGCTCATTGGTCCCACAGTCTTTAAGCTCTATGGGATGTTTCATAGCCAAACAATATGCAATTATGTGATGTTTGGTTAATCTTTGTAGTTTCATACACTACAGGAAGTGTGCATATAGTAATACATTGATGAGGCTTCCAAGAAGATGATCTTTGACTTAAAAGGTTCATGCTTGTAATGGTGGATCAATTTCTCCCTAGCTGTGCAACTACCGTATCTTTCTCCATTCTCTTACTCCGGCTTCGTCTCACTCAAAGATCACCTGTCTCATCCTTATGATTGCTAGACAAGATTCTGATGAAGATTCCATTTTTCTTCACTGATGTAAAATCGTTTGCCACTACAAATCTGCGTCCAATGCTGATGACCAAACCAACCGAGCATTCTGTAAAAAAAAATTATCATGTTGCATTCTCTCATCAAAGAGTTTTTTTGGTTCAATAACATCAAATAGACACATCTTCATTCATGTTTGTTCACACTTCTATTACTGCGTGTAAGTGCGTGTAAGCGCGGGTAAGTGCGTGTAAGTGCGTGTAAGTACGTATAAGTGCGCGTAAGTGCATGTAAGTGCGTGTAAGTACGTGTAAGTGCGTATAAGTGCGTGTAAGTGTGTGCAAGTACGTATAAGTGCGTGTACGTGCGTGTAAGTACGTGTAAGTTCTTGTAAGTACTTGTAAGCGCGTGTAATTGCGTGTAAGTATGTATAAGTATGTGTAAGTGCGTGTAAGTGCGTGTAAGTGCGTGTAAGTGCGTACAAGTACTTGTAAGTGCGTGTAAGTATGTGTAAGTGCGTGTAAGTGCATGTAAGTGTGTGTGTAAGTGCGTGTAAGTATGTGTAACTGGGTGTAAGTGCGTGTACCTGCGTGTAAGTGTGTGTAAGTAAGTGAAAGTACGTGTAAGTGCGTGTACGTGCGTGTGAGTACGTGTAAGTGCGTGTATATGCGTGTAGGTGCGTGTCAATACGTGTACGTGCATGTAAGTGTTTGTAAGTGCGTGTAAGTGTGTATACGTGCGTGTAAGTGCGTGTAAGTTCGTGTAAGTAGGTCTAACTGTCTGTAAGTGCAATTAACTGTGTGTAAGTGTGTGTAAGTGTGTGTAAGTGCGTGTAAGAGCGTGTAAGTGCGTGTAAGTGTGTGTAAGTACGTGTAAGTGAGTGTAAGTGCGTGTATGTGCGTGTAAGTGCATGTACGTGCGTGTAAGTACGTGTAAGTGCGTTTAAGTGTGTGTAAGTGCATGTAAGTGCGTGTACGTGCATGTAAGTGTGTGTAACTATGTGTAAGTGCGTGTAAGTGCGTGTAAGTGCATGTAAGTACATGTAAGTGCGTGTAAGTACGTGTAAGTGTTTGTAAGTGCGTGTAAGTATGTCTAAGTACGTGTAAAAGCGTGTAAGTTCGTGTAAGTGCATGTAAGTGCGTTTAAGTGCAATTAACTGCGTGTAAGTATGTGTAACTGCGTATAAGTGTGTGTAAATGCGTGTAAGTACGTGTAAGTGTGTGTAAGTACGTGTAAGTGTGTGTATGTGTGTGTAAGTTTGTGTAAGTGTGTGTAATTGTGTGTAAGTGCCTGTAAGTGCGTGTAAGTGTGTGTAAGTACGTGTAAGTGCATGTAAGTGTGTGTAAGTGCGTGTAATTGCGTGTAACTGCGTGTAAGTGCGTGCAAGTGCGTGTAAATGCGTGTAAGTGCATAAGTGCCTGTAAGTGCGTGTAAGTGTGTGTAAGTGCGTATAACTGCATGTAAGTACGTGTAAGTGCATGTAAGTGTGTGTAAGTGCGTATAAGTGCGTGTAAGTGCGTGTAAGTGCGTGTAAGTATGTGTAAGTGCGCGTGACTGCGTGTAAGTGGGTGTAAGTGCATGTAAGTTCTTGTAAGTGCGTGTAAGTGCGTGTAAGTGCGTATAAGTGCGTGTAAGTGTGCGTAAGTACGTGTAAGTGCATGTAAGTACGTGTAAGTGCGTGTAAGTGCATGTAAGTGTGTGTAAGTGCGTGAAAGTGTGTGTAAGTACGTGTAAGAATGTGTAAGTGCATACAAGTGCGTGCGAGTGTGTGTAAGTGTGTGGAAGTGAGTGTAAGTGCGTGTAAGTGCGTGGAACACTGTGTAAGTACGTGTAAGTGCATGTATGTACGTGTAAGTGCGTGTAACTACGTGTAAGTACGTGTAATTGCGTGTCACTGCATGTGAATGCGTGTAAGTGCATGTAAGTACGTATAAGTGTGTGTAAGTATGGGTAAGTGCGTGCAAGTACGTATAACTACGTGTAAGTACGTGTAACTGCGTGTAACTACGTGTAACTACGTGTAAGTGTGTATAAGTGCGTGTAAGTGCATGTAAGTGGGTGTAAGTGCGTGTAAGTGCTTGTAAGTGCGTGTAAGTGCGTATAAGTGCTTATAAGTACGTGTAAGTACGTATAAGTGGGTGTAAGTGCGTATAAGAACGTGTAAGTACGAGTAAGTGCGAGTAAGTGCGTGTAAGTACGTGTAAGTGCATATTCATGGATATAAGTGGGTTTAAGTACGTGTAAGTGCGTGTAAGTGCGTATAAGTGTCTGTAAGTGCGTGTAAGTACGTGTAAGTGCGTGTAAGTATGTGTAAGTGTGTATAAGTACGTGTAAGTGCGTGTAAGTGCGTGTAAGTGCGTGTAACAATGTGTAACTGAGTGTAAGTGTGTGTAAGTGCGTGTAAGTACGTATAAGTGCGTGTAAGTGCATATAAGTGCGTGTAAGTGTGTGTAAGTGCATGTAACTGGGTATAAGTGCGTGTAAGTGTGTGTAAGTATGTGTAAGTATGCGTAACTGAGTGTAAGTGCGTGTAAGTGTGTGTAAGTGCGTGCATGTACGTGTAAGTGCATGTAAGTGCGTGTAAGTGAGTGTAAGTGCGTGTAAGTGCGTGTGAGTGCGTGTGAGTGAGTATAAGTGCGTATAAGTGCGTGCAAGTGCATGTAAGTGTGTTTAATTGCGTGTAAGTACGTGTAAGTGCGTGTAAGTGCGTGTAAGTGCGTGTAAGTGCCTGCAAGTGCGTGTAAGTATGTGTAAGTGGGTATAAGTGTGAGTAAGTGTGTGTAAGTGTGTGTAAGGGCATATAAGTACGTGTAAGTGCGCGTAACTGCATGTAAGTACGTGTAAGTGTGTGTAAGTGCGTGTAAGTGCCTGTAAGTGGTTGTAAGTGTGTGTAAGTGCATGTAAGTGTTTCTAAGTGCGTGTAAGTATGTGTGAGTGCGTGTAAGTGTGTGTAAGTTCGTGTAAGTGCATGTAAGTATGTGTAATTGCAATTACTTACGTGTAAGTGCGTGTAAGTGCATGTAAGTGCGTGTAAGTGCGTAGAAGTAAGTGTAAGTGTGTGCAAGTACGTGTAAGTGCGTGTAAGTGTGTGTAAGTGCGTGTAAGTACGTGTAAGTACGTGTAAGTGCATGTAAGTGCGTGTAAGTGCGTGTAAGTGCGTGTTTGTACGTGTAAGTGTGTGTAAGTGTGTGTAAGTGCCTGTAAGTGCTATAAGTGCGTATAAGTGTATAAAAGTGCATGTAAGTGCGTGTAAGTGTGTGTAAGTGTATGTAAGTACGTGTAAGTACGTGTAGATGCGTGTAAGTCCGTGTAAGTGCGCGTAAGTGCGTGTAAGTGGGTAAAAGTGTGTGTAAGTGTGTGCAAGTGCGTGTAAGTGCATGTATATGCGTGTAAGTGCGTGTAAGTGTGTGTAAGTACGTGTAAGTGCATGTAAGTACGTGTTAGTGCGTACAAGTGTGTGTAAGTGCATGTAAGTGTGTGTAAGTATGTGGGGTGCATGTAAGTGCTGTAAGTACGTGTAAATCCGTATATGTATGTGTAAGTAAGTGTAAGTGTGTGTAAGTGCGTGTAAGTACGTGTAAGTGTGTGTAAGTATGTATAAGTGCGTGTAGGTACGTGTAAGTCCGTATAAGTGCGCGTAAGTACGTGTAAGTGCGTGTAAGTACGTGTAAGTGTGTATAAGTGTGTGTAAGTGTCTGTAAGTACGTGTAAGTGTGTATAAGTGCATGTAAGTGCGTGTAAGTATGTGTAAGTATATGTAAGTGCCTGTAAATGTGTGTAAGTACGTGTAAGTGCGTGTAAGCACATGTAAGTGCGTGTAACTGTGGGTAAGTGTGTGTAAGTGTATGTAAGTGCGTATAAATGCGTGTTAGTGCGTGTAAGTGCGTGTAAGTGCATGTAAGTGCGTGTAAGTACGTGTAAGTGCATGTAAGTTTGTGCAAGTGCGCGTGAATGTGTGTCAGTGCATGTAAGTGTATATAAGTGCATGTAAGTGTCTGTAAGTGCGTGTAAGTGCGTGTAAGTGTGTGTAAGTGTGTGCAACTGCGTATAAGTGTGTGTAAGTATGGGTAAGTGTGTGTAAGTACGTGTAAGTGCGTGTAAGTGTGTGTAAGTGCATGTATTTGCGTGTAAGTGCGTGTAAGGACATGTAAGTGCGTGTAAGTGTGTGTAAGTGCATGTAAGTGTGTGTAAGTGCGTGTAAGTGCTTGTAAGTGTGTGTAACTGTGTGTAAGTGTGTGCAAGTACGTATAAGTACGTGTATGTGCGTGTAAGTGCGTGCTTGTGTGTAGAAGTGCGTGTAAGTGCATGTAAGTACGTGTAAGTGCGTGTAATTGCGTGCAAGTCTTTGTAAGTGTGTGTAAGTATGTGTAAGTGCGTGTAAGTACGTGTACGTTTGTGCAAGTGCGTTTAAGTGCGTGTAAGTGTAATAAACTACGTGTAAGTGTGTTAAGTGCGTGTAAGTGCGTGTAAGTACGTGTAAGTACGTGTAAGTGCGTGTAACTGCATGTAAGTGTGTGTAAGTGTGTGTAAGTGTGTATATGTGTGTGTAAGTACGTGTAAGTACATGTAAGTGCGCATAAGTATATGTAAGTGCGTGTAAGTGCGTGTAAGTTCTTGTAAGTGCTTGTAAGTGCACGTAATTGTGTGTAAGTGTGTATAAGTGCGTGTAAGTGCGTGTAAGTATGTGTAAGTGCGTGTAAGTGCATGTAAGTGTGTGTAAGTGCGTGTAAGTAGGTGTAAGTACATGTAAGTGTGTGTAAGTACGTTTGAGTACATGTAAATGTGTGTAAGTGCGTGTAAGTGCGTGTAGGTGCGTGTAAGTGCGTGTAGGTATGTGTAGGTGCGTGTAAGTCCGTGTAAGTGCGCGTAAGTGTGTGTACGTGCGTAGAAGTGCGTGTAAGTGTGTGTAAGCGCGTGTAAATGTGTGTAAGTGCATGTAAGTGCGTGTAAGCATGTGTAAGTGCATGTAACTATATATATGTGTGTGTAAGTGCAGGTAAGTACGTGTAAGTTTGTGTAAGTGCGTGTAAGTGTGTGTAAGCACACGTAAGTACGTGTAACTGTGTGTAAGTGTGTGTAAGTACGTGTAATTACGTATAAGTACGTGTAAGTGCGTGAAAGTGTATGTAAGTGCGTGTAAGTGCATGTAAGTGTGTGTATGTATGTGTAAGTGCATGTAAGTATGTGTAAGTACGTGTAAGTGCGTGCAACTGCATGTAAGTGCTTGTGAGTATGTGTAAGTGCATATAAGTACGTATAAGTCCATGTAAGTGTGTGTAAGTGCGTGTAAGTGCGTGTACGTGTTTGTAAGTGCGTGTAATTGCGTTCAAGTGCGTGTAAGGACATGTAAGTGCGTGTAAGTGTGTGTAAGTGCATACAAGTGCATGTAAGTGCGTATAAGTGTGTGTAAGTGCCTAAAAGTGTGTGGAAGAACGTGTAACTGTGTGTAAGTACGTGTAAATGCGTGTAAGTACGTGTAAATGTGTGTAAGTGCGTGTAAGTGCTTGTAAGTGCGTGTAACTGCGTGTAAGTGTGTGTAAGTACGTGTAAGTGTGTGTAAGTGCGTATAAGTGCGTGCAAATGTGTGTAAGTGCGTGTAAGTACGTGTAAGTGCGTGTAAGTGTGTTTAATTACGTGCAAGCCTTTGTAAGTGCGTGTAAATACGTGTAATTGTGTGGAAGTACGCGTAAGTTGGTGCAAGTACCTTTAAGTATTCGAAGTGCAATTAAGTGCGTGTAAGTGCGTGTAAGTGTGTGTAAGTGCGTGTAAGTGCGTGTAAGTGTGTGCAAGTACGTGTAAGTGCATGTAAGTGCAGGTAAGTGTGTGTAAGTGCGTGTAAGTGTGTGTACGTGCGTATAAGTACGTGTAAGTGCGTGTAAGTTCTTGTAAGTGCTTCTAAGTGCATGTAATTGCGTGTAAGTGCGTATAAGTGCGTGTAAGTGCAAATAAGTGTGTGTAAGTGCGTGTAAGTACATGTAAGTGGGTGTAAGTGCGTGTAAGTGCGTATAAGTGCGTGTAAGTGTGTGTAAGGAACTGTGAGTTCAGGTAAGTGTGTGTAAGTGCATGTAAGTGCGTGTAAGTGCGTGTAAGTGTGTGTAAGTGCGTGTAGGTATGTGTAAGTCCGTATAAGTATACGTAATTGCGTGTAAGTGCGTGTAAGTACGTGTAAGTGCGTGTAAGTGTATGTAAGTGTGTGTAAATACGTGTAAGTGCATGTAAGTGCGTGTAAGTGCGTGTAAGTGCGTGTAACTGTGTGTAATTGCATGTAAGTGTGCCTAAGTGCGTGTAAGTGCGTGTAAGTGCGTGTAACTATATGTAAGTGCGTCTAAGTATGTGCAAGTGCGTGTAAGTTCGTGGAAGTGTGTGGAAGTACATGTAAGTGCGTGTAAGTGCGTGTAAGTGCGTGTAAGTGCGTGTAAGTGCGTGTAAGTGCATGTAAGTGCATGTAAGTGCGTGTGAGTGCATGTAAGTACGTTTAAGTACGTGTAAGTGCGTTTAAGTTTGTGTAAGTGTGTGTAACTGCATGTAAGTGCGTGTAAGTGTGGGTAAGTGCGTGTAAGTGCGTGTAAGTGCGTACAAGTGCGTATAAGTGTGTGTAAGTGCGTGTAAGTATGTGTAAGTCCGTGGAAGTGTGTGTATGTGTGGATAAGTGCGTGTAAGTGCGTATAAGTATGTGCAAGTGCGTGTAAATACTTGTAAGTGTGTGTAACTGTGTATAAGAACGTGTGAGTGCGTGTAAGTGCGTGTAAGTGCGTGTAAGTGCGTGCAAGTGTGTGTAAGTACTTGTAAGTACGTGTAAGTGCGTGTAAGTGCGGGTAAGTGCATATAACTGTGTGTAAGTGCGTGCAACTGTGTGTAAGTGCATATAAGTGTGTCTAAGTATGTGTAAGTATGTGTAAGTGCGTGTATGTGCGTGTATGTGTGTGCAAGTGTGTGTAAGTACGTGTAAGTGCATGTAAGTGCGTAAAAGTGCGTGTAAGTGTGTGTAAGTACGTGTAAGTGCGTATAAGTGCATATAAGTACGTGTAAGTGCATGTAAGTGCGTGTTATTGCGTGTAAGTGTGTGTAAGTGCGTCTAAGTGCATGTAAGTGTGTGTAAGTGCTTGTAAGTGCGTGTAAGTACATGTAAGTGGATATAAGTGCGTGTAAGTGCCTGTAAGTGCATGTATGTGCATGTAAGTGCGTGTAAGTGCATGTAAGTGTGTGTAAGTGTGTGTAAGTGCATGTAAGTGCGTGTAAGTGTGAGTAACTGCATGTAAGTGCGTGTAAGTGTGTGCACGTGCGTGTAAGTGCGTGTAATTAGTTGAAAGTGCGTGTAAGTGCATGTAAGTGTTTGTAAGTGCGTGTAAGTACGTGTGAGTGTGTGTAAGTGCGTGTAAGTTTGTGTAAGTGCGTGTAAGTACGTGTAAGGGCAATCAACTGCGTGTAAGTGCGTGTAAGTGCGTGTAAGTGCGTGTAAGTAAATATAAGTAGGTGCAAGTGTGTGCAAGTACGTGTAAGTGCGTGTAAGTCCGTGTAAGTGTGTGTAAGTGCGTGTAAGTGTGTGTAAGTACGTGTGAGTACATGTAAGTGCGTGTAAGTGCATGTAATTGCATGTAAGTGCGTGTAAGTGCGTGTAAGTACGTGTAGGTATGTGTAAGTCCGTGTAAGTGCACGTAAGTGCGTGTAAGTGTGTGTAAGTGCGTGTAAGTGCGTGTAAGTCAGTGTAAGTGCGTGTAAATATGTGTAAGTGCATGTAGGTGCGTGTAAGTGTGTATAAGTGCATGTCACTGCATGTAAGTGCGTGCAAGTGCGTATAAGTACGTGTAAGTACGTATAAGTGTATGTAACTATATGTAAATGCGTGTAAGTGCATGTAAGTGTGTGTACGTTTGTGTAAGTGCGTGTAAGTGTGTATAAGCACATGTAAGTACGTGTAACGGTGTGTAAGTGTGTGTAAGTGCGTGTAAGTGCGTATAAGTACGTGTAAGTACGTGTAAGTGGGTGTAAGTACGTGTAAGTGCGTGTAAGTACATGTTTGTGCGTGTAAGTATGTGTAAGTGCGTGTAACTGCGTGTAAGTGGGTGTGAGTACATGTAAGTGCATATAAGTACATATAAGTGCATGTAAGTGTGCGTAAGTGCGTGTAAGTGTATGTAAGTGTGTGTAAGTGTGTGTAACTGCGTATAAGTGCGTGTAAGTGTGGGTAGAGGGTGTAAGTGCGAGTAATTGCATGTAAGTTTGTGCAAGGACATGTGAGTGCGTGTAAGTGTGTGTAAGTGCATACAAGTGTGTGTAAGTGCTTATAAGTATGTGTTAGTGCCTTTAAGTACGTGGAAGTGCCTGTAACTGTGAGTAAGTAGGTGTAAGTGTGTGTTAGTACATGTAAGTGCATGTAAGTGCATGTAAGTGCTTGTAAGTTCGTGTAACTGTGGGTAAGTGTGTGTAAGTATGTGTGAGTGTGTCTAAGTGTGTGTAAGTGCGTGCAAATGTGTGTAAGTGCGTGTAAGTACATGTTAGTGCATGTAAGTGTGTGTACTTGCGTGCAAGTCTTTGTGAGTGTGTGTAAGTAGGTGTAAGTGCGTGTAAGTATGTGTAAGTTTGTGCAAGTGCGTTTAAGTACGTGTAAGTGCAATTAACTGCGTGTAAGTGTGTGTGAGTGTGTATATGTGCGTGTAAGTGCGTGTAAGTGTATACAAGTGCGTGTACTTGCATGTAAGTGTGTGTAAGTGCATGTAAGTGTGTGTACGTGCGTGTAAGTGCGTGTAAGTGCGTGTAAGTGTGCGTAAGTATATGTTAGTGCGTGTAAGTGCGTGTAAGTTCTTGTAAGTTCTTGTAAGTGCATGTAATTACGTGTAAGTACATATAAGTGCGTGTAAGTGCGTGTAAGTGCATGTAAGTGCGTGTAAGTGCATGTAAGTGCGTGTAAGTGCGTGTAAGTGCGTGTAAGTGTGTGTAAGGAACTGTGAGTACATGTAAGTGCGTGTAAGTGCGTGTAAGTCCGTGTAAGTATGCGTAAGTGCGTGGAAGTGCGTGTAAGTGCGTGTAAGTGTGTGTAAGGAACTGTGAGTACATGTAAGTGCGTGTAAGTGCGTGTAAGTCCGTGTAAGTATGCGTAAGTGCGTGGAAGTGCGTGTAAGTGCGTGTAAGTGTGTGTAAGGAACTGTGAGTACATGTAAGTGCGTGTAAGTGCGTGTAATTGCGTGTAAGTGCATATAAGTGCGTGTAAGTGCGTGTAAGTGCATGTAAGTGCGTGTAAGTGCATGTAAGTGCGTGTAAGTGCGTGTAAGTGCGTGTAAGTGTGTGTAAGGAACTGTGAGTACATGTAAGTGCGTGTAAGTGCGTGTTAGTGCGTGTAAGTGTGTGTAAGTACGTGTAAGTACGTGTAGGTGCGTGTAAGTCCGTCTAAGTATGCGTAAGTGCGTGGAAGTGCGTGTAAGTGCGTGTAAGTGCGTGTAAGTGTGTGTAAGTACGTGTAAATATGTGTAAGTGCATGTAAGTGCGTGTAAGCACATGTAATTGCGTCTAACTGTGAGTAAGTGCATGTATGTGCATATAAGTGCGTGTAAGTGCGTGAAAGTGCGTGTAACTATATGTACGTGCGTGTAAGTACGTGTAAGTGCGTGTAAGTTCCTGTAAGTGCGTGTAAGTGCATGTAAGTGCGTGTAAGTGCGTGTAAGTGCGTGTAAGCACGTGTAAGTGCGTGTAAGTGCATGTAAGTGCGTGTAAGTGTATGTGAGTGTGTTTAAGTACGTGTACGTACATGTTAGTGCGTGTAAGTGTGTGTAACTGCGTGTAAGTGTGTGTAAGTGTGGGTAAGTGCGTGTAAGTGCGTGTAAGTGCATATAAGTTCGTATAAGTGTGTGTAAGTGTGTGTAAGTGCGTGTAAGTGCGTGGAAGTGCGTGTTTGTGTGGGTAAGTGCATGTAAGTTTGTATAAGTGTGTGCAAGTGCGTGTAAGTACTTGTAAGTGCGTGTACCTATGAATAAGTGCGTGTAGGTGCGTGTAAGTACGTGTAAGTGCATGTAAGTGCGTGCAAGTGCGTGTTAGTGCTTGTAAGTATGTGTAAGTGCGTGTAAGTGCGTGTAAGTGCGTATAACTGTGTGTAAGTGCGTGTAACTGCATGTATGTGTGTATAAGTGTGTGTAAGTGCGTATAAGTGCATGTAAGTACGTGTAAGTAAGTGTAAGTGCGTGTAAGTGCATATAAGTACGTGTAAGTGCATGTAAGTGCGTGTAAGTTGGTGTAAGAGCGTATAAGTGCGTGTACTTGCAATTAACTGCATGTAAGTGCGTGTAAGTATGTGTAAGTGCGTGTAAGTGCGTGTACGTATGTGTAAGTGTGTGCAAGTACGTGTAAGTGCGTGTAAGTGCATGTAAGTGCGTGTAAGTACGTGTAAGTGCGTGTAAGTACGTGTAAGTGCGTGTAAGTGCGTATAAGTGCGTGTAAGTACGTTTAAGTGCGTGTAAGTGTGTGTAAGTGTGTGTAATTGCATGTAAGTCTTTGTATGTGCGTGTAAGTACGTGTAAGTGTGTGTAAGTGCGTGTAAGTTCGTGTAAATGCGTGTAAGTGCGTGTATGTGCAATTAGCTGCGTGTAAGTGCGCGTAAGTATCTTTAAGTGTGTGTAAGTGCATGTAAGTGCGTGTAAGTATGTGCAAGTGCATGTAAGTTCGTGTAAGTATGTGTAAGTGTGTATAAGTGCGTGTAAGTGTGTGTAAGTGCGTGTAAGTGCGTGTGAGTACGTGTAAGTGTGCATAAGTGCGTGTAAGTGCGTGTAAGTACTTGTAAGTTCTTGTAAGTGCTTTTAGGTGCGTGTAATTGTGTGCAAGTGCGTATAAATGCCTGTAAGTGCGTGTAAGCACGCAAAAGTGCGTGTAAGTGCGTGTAAGTATGTGTAATGCTTGTAAGTGCGTGTAAGTATGTGTGCCTACGTGTAAGTACGTGTAACTTGGTGTACATGTGTGTATGTGCGTGTAAGTGTGTGTAAGTGCATATAAGTGCTTGTAAGTGCGTGTAAGTGCGTGTAAGTATGTGTAAGTTGGTGTAAGTGCGTGTAAGTGCGTGTAAGTACGTGTAGGTACATGTATGTGCGTGTAAGTTCGTGTAAGAGCGTGAAATTGTGTGTAAGTGCAATTAACTGCATGTAAGTACGTGTAAGTGTGTGTAAGTGCGTGTAAGTGCGTGTAAGTGCGTGTAAGTGTATGCAAGTACGTGTAAGTGCGTCTAAGTGCATGTAAGTGCGAGTAAGTGCGTGTAAGTGCGTGTACGTGCGTGTAAGTGCGTGTAAGTACGTGTAAGTGCGTGTAAGTGCGTATTAGTGCGTGTAATTACGTGTAAGTCTTTGTATGTGCGTGTAATTACATGTAAGTACGTGTAAGTGCGTGTAAGTTTGTATAAGTACTTGTAAGTGTGTGTAAGTACAATTAACTATGTGTAAGTACGTCTAAGTGCGTGTAAGTGCGTGTAAGTGTGTGTTAGTGTGTGTAAGTACATGTAAGTGTATGTAGGTGCGTGTAAGTACGTGTAAGTGCGTGTAAGTGTGCATACGTGTGTGTAAGTGGGTGTAAGTGCGTGTAAGTTCTTGTAAGTTCTTGTAAGTACATGTAATTGCGTGTAAGTGCGTATAAGTACGTGTAAGTGTGTGTAAGTGCATGTAAGTACGTGTAAGTGCTTGTAAGTGCGTGTAAGTGCGTGTAAGTGCGTGCAAGTGCGTGTGAGTGTGTGTAAGTATGTGTGAGTGCATGTAAGGGCGTGTACGTGCGTGTATGTGCGTGTAAGTGCGTGTAAGTATGTGTAAGTGTTTATACGTGCGTGTAAGTGTGTGTAAGTGTGTGTAAGTATGTGTAAGTACGTGTAAGTATGTGTAAGCACGTGTAATTGCCTGTAGGTGCGTGCAAGTCTGTGTCAGTGCAAGTAAGTGCGTGTAAGTGCGTACAAGTGTGTGTAAGTGTGTTTAAGTGTGTGTAAATGCGTGTAAGTGCGTGTAAGTGCATGGAAGTATGTGTAAGTGTGTGTAAGTGTGTGTAAGTGCGTGTAAATGTGTGTAAGTGCATGGAAGTGCGTGTAAGCACATGTAAGTGCGTATAAGTGCATTTAAGTACGTGTAAGTGCATGTAAGTACGTGTAAGTGCGTGTAAGTGTATGTAAGTGCGTGTAAGTGCATGTAAGTGCGTGTAAGTTTGTGTAAGTGCGTGCAAGTGGATGTAAGTACGTGTAGATTGTAAGTTCGTGTGAGTACATGTAAGTGCGTGCAAGTGCATATAAGTGCATGTAAGTACATGTAAGTGCGTGTAAGTATGTGTAAGTGCATGTAAGTACGTGTATGTGTGTGTAACTGTGTGTAACTGCGTGTAAGTATGGGTAAGTGCGTGTTAGTGCGTGTAAGTACGTATAAGTGCATGTAAGTGCGTGTAAGTGCGTTTAAATACGTGTACGTGTGTATAAGTGCGTGTAAGTGTGTGCAAGTGCATATAAGTGCGTGTAAGTGCGTGTAAGTACGTGTAAGTTCTTGTAAGTACTTGTAAGTGCGTGTAATTGCGTGTAAGTATGTATAAGTATGTGTAAGTACGTGTAAGTGCATGTAAGTACGTACAAGTGCTTCCATGTACGTGTAAGTGTGTGTAAGTGCGTGTAAGTGCGTGTAAGTGTGTATAAGTGTGTGTAAGTATGTGTACTTGCGTGTAAGTGCGTGTAACTGCAAGTAAGTGTGTGTAAGTGCGTGTAAGTACATGTAAGTATGTGAAAGTGCGTGTGAGTACATGTAAGTGCGTGTATGTGCGTGTAAGTGCGTGTAAGTACGTGTACGTGCATGTAAGTGTTTGTAAGTGTGTGTAAGTACGTATATGGCGTTTCAGTGCGTGTAAGTTCGTGTAAGTACGTCTAAGTGTCTGAAGTGCAATTAACTGTGTGTAAGTGCGTGTAAGTACGTGTAAGTACGTGTAAGAGCGTGTAAATACGTGTAAGTGTGTGTAAGTGCGTGTAAGTGAGTGGAAGTGCGTGTAAGTGCGTGTAAGTGCATGTGAGTGCGTGTGAGTTCGTGTAAGTGCATTTAAGTGCGTGTAAGTGTGTGTAAGTGTGTGTACGTGCATGTAAGTGTGTGTAACTATGTGTAAGTGCGTGTAAGTACGTTTAAGTGCATGTAAGTGCATCTGAGTGCGTGTAAGTACGTGTAAGAGTTTGTAAGTGCGTGTAAGTATGTGTAAGTACGTGTAAGTGCGTGTAAGTTTGTGTAAGTGCATGTAAGTGCGTGTAAGTGCAATTAACTGCCTGTAAGTATGTGTAAGTGCGTATAAGTGTATTTAAATGCGTGTTAGTACGTGTAAGTGTGTGTAAGTACGTGTAAGTGTGTGTAAGTGTGTGTAAGTATGTGTAAGTGTGTGTAAGTGCGTGTAAGTGTGTGTAAGTACGTGTAGGTGTGTGTAAGTATGTGTAAGTGCGTGTAAGTGCGTGTAAGTGCGTGTAAGTACGTGTAAGTGCGTGTAAGTACGTATAAGTGCGTGAAAGTGCGTGTAAATGCGTGTAAGTGCGTAAATGCATGTAAGTGCGTGTAAGTGCGTATAACTGCGTGTAAGTACGTATAAGTGCATGGAAATGTGTGTAAGTGCGTGTAAGTGCGTGTAAGTGCATGGACCACTGTGTAAGTACGTGTAAGTGCGTGTATGTGCGTGTGAGTATGTGTAACTACGTGTAAGTATGTGTAATTGCGTGTCACTGCATGTGACTGTGTGTAAGTGCATGTAAGTGTGTATAAGTGCGTGTAAGTGTGGGTAAGTACGTGTAAGTATGGGTAACTGCGTGTAAGTATGTGTAACTATGTGTAACTACGTGTAATTACGTGTAAGTGTGTATAAGTGCATGTAAGTACATGTAAGTGCGTGTAAGTGCGTGTAAGTGCTTGTCAGTGCGTGTAAGTGCGTGTAAGTGCGTATAAGTACGTATAAGTACGTATAAGTGCATATAAGTGCGTGTAAGTGGGTGTAAGTACGTGTAAGTGCGAGCAAGTGCGAGTAAGTGCGTGTAAGTGCGTGTAAGTGCATATTTGTGCATATATGTGCGTGTAAGTACGTGTAAGTGCGTGTAAGTGCGTATAAGTGTGTGTAAGTGCGTGTAAGTGCCTGTAAGTATGTCAATGTGCGTATAAGTACGTGTAAGTACGTGTAAGTGCGTGTAAGTACGTGTAACTGTGTGTAACTGAGTGTAAGTGTGTGTAAGTGTGTGTAAGTACGTATAAGTGTGTGTAAGTGCGTATAAGTGCGTGTAAGTGTGTGTAAGTGCATGTAACTGCGTGTAAGTGCGTGTAAGTGTGTGTAAGTACGTGTAAGTATGCGTAAGTGCATGTAAGTCTGTGTAAGTGTGGGTAAGTGCGTGTAAGTACGTGTAAGTGCATGTAAGTGCGTGTAAGTGCGTATAAGTGCGTGTAAGTGTGTGGAAGTGCGTGTAAGTGCGTGTGAGTGCGTATAAGTATGTGTAAGTGGGTATAAATGCGTGTAAGTGTGTGTAAGTGTGCGTAAGTGCATGTAAGTATGTGTAAGTGTGCATAATTGTGTGTAAGTACGTGTCAGTGTGTGTAAGTGTGTGTAAGTGCGTGTAAGTGGTTGTATGTGTGTGTAAGTGCATGTAAGTGTTTGTAAGTACGTGTAAGTACGTGTGAGTGCGTGTAAGTGCGTGTAAGTTCGTGTAAGTGCATGTAAACACGTGTAAGTGCAATGAACTGTGTGTAAGTGCGTGTATGTGCGTGTAAGTGCGTGTAAGAGCGTATAAGTAGGTGTATGTGTGTGCAAGTACGTGTAAGTGCATGTAAGTGCGTGTAAGTGTGTGTAAGTAGGTGTAAGTACGTGTAAGTACGTGTAAGTGCATGTAAGTGCGTGTAAGTACGTGTAAGTGTGTGTAAGTACGTGTAAGTGTGTGTAAGTGTGTGTAAGTGTGTGTAAGTACGTGTACGTACTATAAGTGCGTATAAGTGTATATAAGTGCATGTAAGTGTGTGTAAGTGCGTGTAAGTGTTTGTAAGTACGTGTAAGTACGTGTAGGTGCGTGTAAGTCCGTGTCAGTACGCGTTAGTGCGTGTAAGTGCGTAAAAGTGCGTGTAAGTGTGTGCAAGTGCGTGTAAGTGTATGTTAATGCGTGTAAGTGCGTCTAAGTGCGTGTAATTGTGTGTAAGTACATGTAAGTGCGTGTAAGCATGTGTTAGTGCGTACAAGTGCGTGTAAGTGCATGTAAGTGTATGTAAGTGTGTGTAAGTGCGTGTAAGTGTTTGTAAGTATGTGTAAGTGCGTGTAGGTACGTGTAAGTCTGTATAAGTGCTCGTAAGTACGTGTAAGTGCGTGTAAGTATGTGTAAGTGTGTATAAGTGTGTGTAAGTGCATGTAAGTGCGTGTAAGTGTGTATAGGTGCATGTAAGTGCGTGTAAGTACGTGTAAGTATATGTAAGTGCGTGTAAATGCGTGTAAGTGCGTGTAAATGCGTGTAAGCACATGTAAGTGTGTGTAACTGTGTGTAAGTGTGTGTAAGTGTATGTAAGTGCGTGTAAGTGCCTGTAAGTGCGTGTAAGTGCATGTAAGTGCATGTAAGTGCGTGTAAGTACGTGGAAGTACGTGTAAGTTTGTGTAAGTGCGTGTGAATGTGTGTAAGTGCATGTAAGTGTGTAGAAGTACATGTAAGTGTGTGTAAGTGTGTGTAAGTGTGCGTAACTGTGTATGGGTGTGTGTGTAAGTATGGATAAGTGCGTGTAAGTACGTGTAATTGTGTGTAAGTGCGTGTAAGTGCGTGTATTTGTGTGTAAGTGTGTGTAAGGACATGCAAGTACATGTAAGTGTCTGTAAGTGCATGTAAGTGTGTGTAAGTGCGTGTAAGTGTGTGTAAGTGCCTAAAAGTACGTGGAAGTGTGTGTAACTACGTGTAAGTGTGTGTAAGTACTTGTAAGTGCGTGTAACTGTGTGTAAGTGTGTGCAAGTACGTATCAGTGCGTGTAAGTGCATGTAAGTGGGTCCAAGTGCGTATAAGTGTGTGTAAGTGCGTGTAAGTATGTGTAAGTGCGTGTGATTGCGTACAAGTCTTTGTAAGTGCGTGTAAGTATGTGTAAGTGCGTGTAAGTACGTCTACATTTGTGCAAGTGTGTTTAACTGCGTGTAAGTACGTGTAAGGGTGTATAAGTGCGTGTACGTACGTGTAAGTATGTGTAAGTACGTGTAAGTGCATGTAAGTGCGTGTAAGTGCGTGTAAGTGCGTGTAAGTGCGTGTAAGTACGTGTAGGTACATGTAAGTCCGTGTAAGTACGCGTAAGTGTGTGTACGTGCGTGTAAGTACAGGTAAGTGTGTGTAAGTGTGTGTAAGTACGTGTAAATGTGTGTAAGTGCATGTAAGTGCGTGTAAGCATGTGTAAGTGCATGTAACTGCGTGTAAGTGCGTGTAAGTGCCTATAAGTGTGCGTAAGTGTGTATAAGTGCCTATAACTATATATAAGTGCGTGTAAGTGCATGTAAGTGCGTGTAAGTTTGTGTAAGTGCGTGTAAGTGTGTGTAAGCACACGTAAGTACGTGTAACTGTGTATAAGTGTGTGTAAGTATGTGTTATTGCGTATAAGTACGTATAAGTACGTATAAGTGTATGCAAGTGCGTGTAAGTGCGTGTAAGTACGGGTAAGTGCGTGTAAGTGCATGTAAGTACGTGTAAGTACGTGTAAGTGTGTGTAACTGCGTGTAAGTGCGTGTGAGTATGTGTAAGTGCATATAAGTACGTATAAGTGCATGTGAGTGTGTGTAAGTGCGTGTAAGTGTGTGTTAGTGTGTGTAAGTGTGTGTAACTGTGTATAAGTACGTGTAAGTGTGGGTAAGTGTGTGTAAGTGCGTGTAAGTGCGTGTTAGTGTGTGTAAGTGCGTGTAATTGTGTCTAAGTGCGTGTAAGGACATGTAAGTGCGTGTAAGTGTGTGTAAGTGTATACAAGTGCGTGTAAGTGTGTATAAGTGTGTGTAAGTGCCTATAAGTGGGTGAAAGTATGTGTAACTGCGTGTAAGTACGTGTAAGTGCGTGTAAGTACGTGTAAGTGTGTATAACTACGTGTAAGTGCTTGTAAGTGTGTATAACTGTGTGTAAGTGTGTGTGTAAGTACGTGTAAGTGTGTGTAAGTGCGTGTAAGTGCGTGCAAATGTGTGTAAGTGTGTGTAAGTATGTGTAAGTACGTGCAAGTGCGTGTAATTGTGTGCAAGGCTTTGTAAATGTGTGTAAATATGTGTAAGTGGGTGGAAGTACGTGTAAGTTCTTACAAGTGCGTTTAAGTACGTGTTAGTGTAATTAACTGTGTGTAAGTGCGTGTAAGTGTGTGTAAGTGCGTGTTAGTACGTGTAAGTGTATGCAAGTGCGTGTAAGTGCGTGTAATTGCATGTAAGTGTGTGTACGTGCGTATTAGTACATGTAAGTGCGTATAAGTGCACGTAAGTATATGTAAGTGCGTGTAAGTGCGTGTAATTGCATGTAAGTGCGTATAAGTGCGTGTAAGTGCGTGTAAGTGTGTGTAAGTGCATGTAATTGCATGTAAGTGCGTGTAAGTGCATGTAAGTACGTGTAACTACGTGTAAGTGTGTGTAAGGAACTGTGAGTACATGTAAGTGTGTGTAAGTGTGTGTAAGTGCGTGTAAGTGTGTGTCAGTGTGTGTAAGTGCATGTAGGAGTGTGTAAGTCTGTATAAGTATGCGTAAGTGCGTGTAAGTGCGTGTAAGTACGTGTAAGTGCGTGTAAGGCTATGTAAGTGTGTGTAAATACGTGTTACTACATGTATGTGCGTGTAAGCATGTGTAAGTGCGTGTAACTCTGTGTAAGTGCATGTAAGTGTGTATAAGTGTGTGTAAGTGCGTGTAAGTGCGTGTAAGTGCGTGTAAGTGCGTGTAAGTGCGTGTAAGTGTGTGTAAGGAACTGTGAGTACATGTAAGTGCGTGTAAGTACGTGTAAGTGCGTGTAAGTGTGTTTAAGTGCGTGTAAGTACGTGTAGGTGTATGTAAGTCCGTGTAAGTACGCGTAAGTGTGTGTAAGTACATGTAAGTGCGTGTAAGTGCGTGTAAGTGTGTGTAAGTACGTGTAAATATGTGTAAGTGCATGTAAGTGCGTGTAAGCACATGTAATTGTGTGTAACTGTGAGTAAGTGCATGTAAGTGCATATAAGTGTGTGTAAATGCATGAAAGTGCGTGTAACCATATATACGTGCGTGTATGTACATGTAAGTGCGTGTAAGTTCCTATAAGTGCGTGTAAGTGCATGTAAGTGCGTGTAAGTGCGTGTAAGTGCGTGTAAGCATGTGTAAGTACGTGTAAGTGCATGTAAGTGCGTGTAAGTGTATGTGAGTGTGTTTAAGTACGTGTACGTACATGTAAGTGCGTGTAAGTGTGTGTAACTACATTTAAGTGTGTGTAAGTGTGGGTAAGTGCGTGTAAGTGCGTGTAAGTGCGTGTATGTATGGGTAAGTACGTGTAAGTTTGTATAAGTGTGTGCAAGTGCGTGTAAGTACTTGTAAGTGCGTGTACCTACGTATAAGTACGTGTAGGTGCGTGTAAGTACGTGTAAGTGGATGTAAGTGCGTGCAAGTGCGTGTTAGTGCTTGTAATTATGTGTAAGTGCGTGTAAGTGCGTGTAAGTGCGTGTAACTGTGTGTAAGTGCGTGGAACTGCATGTAAGTACGTGTAAGTATGTGTTAGTGCGTGTAAGTGCATATAAGTACGTGTAAGTGCATGTAAGTGCGTGTAAGTTGGTGTAAGAGCGTATAAGTGTGTGTAATTGCAATTAACTGCATGTAAGTGCGTGTAAGTATGTGTAAGTGCGTATAAGTGCATGTACGTACGTGTAAGTGTGTGCAAGTACGTGTAAGTGCGTGTAAGTGCATGTAAGTGCATGTAAATACGTGTAAGTGCGTGTAAGTACGTGTAAGTGCGTGTAAGTGCGTATAAGTGCGTGTAAGTACGTGTAAGTGCGTTTAAGTGTGTGTAAGTGTGTGTAATTGCATGTAAGTCTTTGTATGTGCGTGTAAGTACGTATAAGTGTGTGTAAGTGTGTGTAAGTTCGTGTAAATGCGTGTAAGTGGGTGTAAGTGCAATTAGCTGCGTGTAAGTGCACGTTAGTATGTTTAAGTGTGTGTAAGTGCATGTAAGTGCGTGTAAGTATGTGCAAGTGCGTATTAGTTCGTGTAAGTATGTGTAAGTGTGTATAAGTGCGTGTAAGTGTGTGTAAGTGCGTGTAAGTGCGTGTGAGTACGTGTAAGTGTGCATAAGTGCGTGTAAGTGCGTGTAAGTACGTGTAAGTTCTTGTAAGTGCTTGTAGGTGCGTGTAATTGTGTGTAAGTGCGTATAAGTGCGTGTAAGTGCGTGTAAGCACGTAAAAGTGCGTGTAAGTGCGTGTAAGTACGTGTAAGTGCTTGTAAGTGCGTGTAAGTGCATGTAAGTGCGTGTAAGTACGTGTAAGTACGTGTAAGTGCGTGTAAGTACGTGTAAGTACGTGTAAGTGCGTGTAAGTACGTGTAAGTACGTGTAAGTGCGTGTAAGTACGTGTAAGTACGTGTAAGTGCGTGTAAGTACGTGTAAGTACGTGTAAGTGCGTGTAAGTACGTGTAAGTACGTGTAAGTGCGTGTAAGTACGTGTAAGTACGTGTAAGTGCGTGTAAGTACGTGTAAGTACGTGTAAGTGCGTGTAAGTACGTGTAAGTACGTGTAAGTGCGTGTAAGTACGTGTAAGTACGTGTAAGTGCGTGTAAGTACGTGTAAGTACGTGTAAGTGCGTGTAAGTACGTGTAAGTACGTGTAAGTGCGTGTAAGTACGTGTAAGTACGTGTAAGTGCGTGTAAGTACGTGTAAGTACGTGTAAGTGCGTGTAAGTGCGTGTAGGTGCGTGTAATTGTGTGTAAGTGCGTATAAGTGCGTGTAAGTGCGTGTAAGCACGTAAAAGTGCGTGTAAGTGCGTGTAAGTACGTGTAAGTGCTTGTAAGTGCGTGTAAGTGCATGTAAGTGCGTGTAAGTGCGTGTGCCTACGTGTAAGTACGTGTAACTTGGTGTACACGTGTGTATGTGCGTGTAAATGCGTGTAAGTGCATATAAGTGCCTGTAAGTGCGTGTAAGTGCGTGTAAGTGCGTGTAAGTAAGTGTAAGTGGGTGTAAGTGCGTGTAAGTGCCTGTAAGTACGAGTAAGTACGTGTATGTGCGTGTAAGTTCGTGTAAGAGCGTGTAAGTGTGTGTAAGCGTAATTAACTGCATGTAAGTACGTGTAAGTGTGTGTAAGTGCGTGTAAGTGCGTGTAAGTGCGTGTAAGTGTGTGCAAGTACGTGTAAGTGCGTCTAAGTGCATGTAAGTGCGAGTAAGTGCGTGTAAGTGCGTGTAAGTGCGTGTAAGTTCGTGTAAGTACGTGTAAGTGCGTGTAAGTGTGTATTAGTGCGTGTAATTGTGTGTAAGTCTTTGTATGTGCGTGTAATTACGTGTAATTACGTGTAAGTGCGTGTAAGTTTGTATAAGTACCTGTAAGTGTGTGTAAGTGCAATTAACTATGTGTAAGTGCGTGTAAGTGCGTGTAAGTGCGTGTAAGTGCGTGTAAGTGCGTGTAAGTGTGTGTAAGTAAATGTAAGTGTATGTAGGTGCGTGTAAGTACGTGTAAGTGCGTGTAAGTGTGCATACGTGTGTGTAAGTGGGTGTAAGTGCGTGTAAGTTCTCGTAAGTTCTTGTAAGTACATGTAATTGCGTGTAAGTACGTATAAGTACGTGTAAGTGCGTGTAAGTGCATGTAAGCACGTGTATGTGCTTGTAAGTGCGTGTAAGTGCGTGTAAGTGCGTGTAAGTGCGTGTAAGTGCGTGTGAGTGTGTGTAAGTATGTGTGAGTGCATGTAAGTGCATGTACGTGCGTGTAAGTGCGTGTAAGTGCGTGTAAGTGCGTGTAAGTGTGTATAAGTGCGTGTAAGTGTGTGTAAGTGCGTGTAAGTATGTGTAAGTACGTGTAAGTATGTGTAAGTACGTGTAATTGCCTGTAGGTGCGTGTGAATCCGTGTCAGTGCACGTAAGTGCGTGTAAGTGTGTATAAGTGAGTGTAAGTGTGTGTAAGTGTGTGTAAATGCGTGTAAGTGCGTGTAACTGCATGGAAGTACGTGTAAGTGTGTGTATGTGTGTGTAAGTGCGTGTAAATGTGTGTAAGTGCATGTAAGTGCGTATAAGCACATGTAAGTGCGTATAAGTGCATTTAAGTACGTGTAAGTGCGTGTAAGTGCGTGTAAGTGCGTGTAAGTGTATGTAATTGGCTGTAAGTGCATGTAAGTGCGTGTAAGTTTGTGCAAGTGCGTGCAAGTGCATGTAAGTACGTGTAGATTGTAAGTTCGTGTGAGTACATGTAAGTGCGTGTAAGTGCATATAAGTGCATGTAAGAACATGTAAGTGCGTGTAAGTATGTGTAAGTGCGTGTAAGTACATGTGTGTGTAACTGCGTGTAACTGCGTGTAAGTGCGGGTAAGTGCGTGTAAGTGCGTGTAAGTACGTATAAGTACGTGTAAGTGCGTGTAAGTGCGTGTAAATACGTGTACGTGTGTACAAGTGCGTGTAAGTGTGTGCAAGTACATATAAGTGGGTGTAAATGCGTGTAAGTACGTTTAAGTTCTTGTAAGTACTTGTAAGTGCATGTAATTGCGTGTAAGTATGTATAAGTATGTGTAAGTACGTGTAAGTGCGTGTAAGTACGTACAAGTGCTTGTATGTACGTGTAAGTGTGTGTAAGTGCGTGTAAGTGCGTGTAAGTGTGTATATGTGTGTGTAAGTATGTGTTATTGTGTGTAAGTGCGTGTAACTGCGTGGAAGTGTGTGGAAGTGCGTGTAAGTACGTGTAAGTACGTGTAAGTGCGTGTGAGTGCGTGTAAGTGCGTGTATGCGCGTGTAAGTGCGTGTAAGTACGTGTAACTGTGTGTACGTGCATGTAAGTGTGTGTAACTATGTGTAAGTGCGTGTAAGTGCGTGTAAGTGCATGTAAGTGCATGTGAGTGCGTGTAAGTACGTGTAAATGTTTGTAAGTGCGTGTAAGTATGTGTAAGTACGTGTAAGTGCGTGTAAGTTCGTGTAAGTGCATGTAAGTGGGTGTAAGTGCAATTAACTGCGTGTAAGTATGTGTAAGTGCATATAAGTGTATTTAAATGCGTATTAGTACGTGTAAGTGTGTGTAAGTACGTGTAAGTGTGTGTAAGTGTGTGTAAGTTTGTGTAAGTGCGTGTAAGTGCGTGTAAGTGCGTGTAAGTACGTGTAAGTGCATGTAAGTACGTATAAGTGCGTGTAAGTGCGTGTAAATGCGTGTAAGTGCGTAAATGCGGGTAAGTGCGTGTAAGTGTGTATAACTGCGTATAAGTACGTGTAAGTGCATGTAAATGTGTGTAAGTGCGTGTAAGTGCGTCTTAGTGTGTGTAAGTGCGTGTAAGTATGTGTAAGTACATGTAACTGCGTGAAGTGGGTGTAAGAGCATGTAAGTTCTTGTAAGTGTGTGTAAGTGCATGTAAGTGCGTATAAGTGCATGTAAGTGTGCGTAAGTGCGTGTAAGTGCATGTAAGTACGTGTTAGTGCCTGTAAGCGCATGTAAGTATGTGTAAGTGCGTGAAAGTGTGTGTAAGTACGTGTAAGTATGTGTAAGTGCGTACAAGTGCGTGCAAGTGTGTGTAAGTGTGTGGAAGTGCGTGTAAGTGCGTGTAAGTGCATGGACCACTGTGTAAGTACGTGTAAGTGCGTGTATGTGCGTGTAAGTACGTGTAACTGCGTGTAAGTATGTGTAATTGCGTGTCACTGCATGTGACTGTGTGTAAGTGCATGTAAGTGCGAATAAGTGCATGTAAGTGTGGGTAAGTGTGTGTAAGTACTTGTAACTGCGTGTAAGTATGTGTAACTGCGTGTAACTATGTGTAATTACGTGTAAGTATGTATAAGTGCATGTAAGTACATGTAAGTGCGTGTAAGTGCGTGTAAGTGCTTGTCTGTGCGTGTAAGTGTGTGTAAGTGCGTATAAGTGCGTATAAGTACGTGTAAGTGCGTATAAGTGCGTGTAAGTGGGTGTAAGTACGTGTAAGTGCGAGTAAGTGCGAGTAGGTGCGTGTAAGTGCGTGTAAGTGCATATTCGTGCATATATGTGCGTGTAAGTACGTGTAAGTGTGTGTAAGTGCGTATAAGTGTGTGTAAGTGCGTGTAAGTGCGTGTAAGTGCGTGTAAGTATGTGAATGTGCGTATAAGTACGTGTAAGTACGTGTAAGTGCGTGTAAGTACGTGTAACTGTGTGTAACTGAGTGTAAGTGTGTGTAAGTGCGTGTAAGTACGTATAAGTGCATGTAAGTGCGTATAAGTGCGTGTAAGTGTGTGTAAGTGCATGTAACTGCGTGTAAGTGCGTGTAAGTGTGTATAAGTACGTGTAAGTATGCGTAAGTGCATGTAAGTGTGTGTAAGTGTGGGTAAGTGCGTGTAAGTATGTGTAAGTGCATGTAAGTACGTGTAAGTGCGTGTAAGTGCGTGTAAGTACGTGTAAGTGCGTGTAAGTACGTGTGAGTGCGTATAAGTAAGTATAAGTGCGTGCAAGTACATGTAAGTGCGTGTAGTTGTGTGTAAGTACGTGTACGTACCTGTAAGTGCGTGTAAATGCGTGTAAGTGCGTGTAGGTGCGTCTAAGTATGTGTAAGTGGGTATAAGTGCGTGTAAGTGTGTGTAAGTGTGCGTAAGTGCATGTAAGCATGTGTAAGTGCGTGTAATTGCATGTAAGTACATGTCAGTGTGTGTAAGTGTGTGTAAGTGCGTGTAAGTGGTTGTATGTGTGTGTAAGTGCATGTAAGTGTTTCTAAGTACGTGTAAGTACGTGTGAGTGCGTGTAAGTGCGTGTAAGTTCATGTAAGTGCATGTAAACACGTGTAAGTGCAATGAACTGTGTATAAGTGCGTGTAAGTGCGTGTAAGTGCGTGTAAGAGCATATAAGTAGGTGTAAGTGTGTGCAAGTACGTGTAAGTGCATGTAAGTGCGTATAAGTGCGTGTAAGTACGTGTAATTACGTGTAAGTACGTGTAAGTGCATGCAAGTGTGTGTAAGTGTGTGTAAGTACGTGTAAGTGTGTGTAAGGGTGTGTAAGTGCGTGTAAGTACTATAAGTGCGTATAAGTGTGTAAAAGTTCATGTAAGTACGTGTAAGTGCGTATAAGTGTCTGTAAGTACGTGTAAGTACATGTAGGTGCGTGTAAGTCCGTGTCAGTGCGCGTTAGTGCGTGTAAGTGCGTAAAAGTGTTTGTAAGTGTGTGCAAGTGCGTGTAAGTGCATGTTAATGCGTGTAAGTGCGTGTAAGTGCGTGTGATTGTGTGTAAGTATGTGTAAGTGCATTTAAGCATGTGTTAGTGCGTACAAGTGCGTGTAAGTGCATGTAAGTGTATGTAAGTGTGTGTAAGTGCGTATAAGTGTGTGTAAGTATGTGTAAGTGCGTGTAGGTACGTGTAAGTCAGTATAAGTGCGCGTAAGTATGTGTAAGTGCGTGTAAGTACGTGTAAGTGTGTATAAAAGTGTGTAAGTGCATGTAAGTGCGTGTAAGTGTGCATAAGTGCATGTAAGTGCGTGTAAGTACATGTAAGTATATGTAAGTGCGTGTAAATGCGTGTAAGTGTGTGTAAATGTGTGTAAGGACATGTAAGTGCGTGTAACTGTGTGTAAGTGTGTGTAAGTGTATGTTAGTGCGTGTAAGTGCCTGTAAGTGCGTGTAAGTGCATGTAAATGCATGTAAGTGCGTGTAAGTACGTGGAAGTACGTGTAAGTTTGTGTAAGTGCGTGTGAATGTGTGTAAGTGCATGTAAGTGTGTATAAGTGCATGTAAGTGTGTGTGTGTGTGTAAGTGCGTGTAAGTGTGTGTAAGTGTGTGTAACTGTGTATGAGTGTGTGTAAGTATGGATAAGTACGTGTAAGTACGTGTAATTGCGTGTAAGTGCGTGTAAGTGCGTGTATTTGCGTGTAAGTGTGTATAAGGACATGTAAGTACATGTGAGCGTGTGTAAGTGCATGTAAGTGTGTGTAAGTGCGTGTAAGTGTGTGTAAGTGCCTAAAAGTACATGGAAGTATGTGTAACTACGTGTAAGTGCGTGTAAGTGCTTGTAAGTGCGAGTAACTGTGTGTAAGTGTGTGCAAGTACTTATCAGTGCGTGTAAGTGCGTGTAAGTGGGTCCAAGTACGTATAAGTGCGTGTAAGTGCGTGTAAGTATGTGTAAGTGCGTGTGATTGCGTACAAGTCTTTGTAAGTGCGTGTAATTACGTGTAAGTGCGTGTAAGTACGTGTACATTTGTGCAAGTGCGTTTAACTGCGTGTAAGTACGTGTAAGGGTGTATAAGTGCGTGTACGTGCGTGTAAGTATGTGTAAGTGCGTGTAAGTGCATGTAAGTGCGTGTAAGTGCGTGTAAGTGCGTGTAAGTGAGTGTAAGTACGTGTAGGTACATGTAAGTCCGTGTAAGTACGCGTAAGTGTGCGTACGTGCGTGTAAGTACAGGTAAGTGTGTGTAAGTGCGTGTAAATTTGTGTAAGTGCATGTAAGTGCTTGTAAGCATGCGTAGGTGCATGTAACTGCGTGTAAGTGCGTGTAAGTGCCTATAAGTGTGCGTAAGTGTGTATAAGTGCGTATAAGTGCACGTAAGTGCGTGTAAGTTTGTGTAAGTCCGTGTAAGTGTGTGTAAGCACACGTAAGTACGTGTAACTGTGTATAAGTGTGTGTAAGTACGTGTTATTGCGTATAAGTACGTATAAGTGCGTATAAGTGTATGCAAGTGCGTGTAAGTGCGTGTAAGTGCGGGTAAGTGCGTATAAGTGCATGTAAGTACGTGTAAGTACATGTAAGTGCGTGTAACTGCGTGTAAGTGCGTGTGAGTATGTGTAAGTGCATATAAGTACGTATAAGTGCATGTAAGTGTGTGTAAGTGCGTGTAAGTGTTTGTAAGTGTGTGTAAGTGTGTGTAACTGTGTATAAGTACGTGTAAGTATGGGTAAGTGTGTGTAAGTGCGTGTAAGTGCGTGTAAGTGTGTGTAAGTGTGTGACATTGTGTCTAAGTGCGTGTAAGGACATGTAAGTGCGTGTAAGTGTGTGTAAGTGTATACAAGTGCATGTAAGTGCGTATAAGTGTGTGTAAGTGCCTATAAGTGGGTGAAAGTACGTGTAACTGCGTGTAAGTACGTGTAAGTGCGTGTAAGTGTGTATAACTGCGTGTAAGTGCTTGTAAGTGTGTATAACTGTGTGTAAGTACGTGTAAGTGTGTGTAAGTGCGTGTAAGTGCGTGCAAATGTGTGTAAGTGTGTGTAAGTATGTGTAAGTGCGTGTAAGTGCGTGTAATTGTGTGCAAGGCTTTGTAAGTGTGTGTAAAAATGTGTAAGTGTGTGGAAGTACGTGTAAGTTCGTGCACGTGCGTTTAAGTATGTGTTAGTGCAATTAACTCTGTATAAGTGCATGTAAGTGTGTGTAAGTGCGTGTTAGTGCGTATAAGTGTGTGCAAGTGCGTGTAAGTGCGTGTTATTGCATGTAAGTGTGTGTACGTGCATATAAGTTCGTGTAAGTGCGTATAAGTGCACGTAAGTATATGTAAGTGCGTGTAAGTGCGTGTAATTGCGTGTAAGTGCGTATAAGTGCGTGTAAGTGCGTGTAAGTGTGTGTAAGTGCATGTAAGTGCATGTAAGTGTGTGTAAGTGCATGTAAGTACGTGTAACTATGTGTAAGTGTGTGTAAGGAACTCTGAGTACATGTAAGTGTGTGTAAGTGTGTGTAAGTGCGTGTAAGTGCGTGTCAGTGTGTGTAAGTGCATGTAGGAGTGTGTTAGTCCGTATAAGTATGCGTAAGTGCGTGTAAGTGTGTGTAAGTACGTGTAAGTGCGTGTAAGGTTATGTAAGTGTGTGTAAAAACGTGTAAGTACATGTATGTGCGTGTAAGCATGTGTAAGTGCGCGTAACTGTGTGTAAGTGCATGTAAGTGTGTATAAGTGCGTGTAAGTGCGTGTAAGTGCGTGTAACTATTTGTAAGTGTGTGTAAGTACGTGCAAGTGCGTATGAGTTAGTGTAAGTGCGTGTAAGTGCATGTAGGTGCATGTATGTGCGTGTAAGTGGGTGTAAGTGCGCGTAAGTGCGTTTAAGTGCATGTAAGTGCGTGTGTGTGTATGTAAGTACGTTTAAGTACGTGTAAGTGCGTCTAAGTGCGTGTAAGTGTCTGTAACTGCGTGTAAATGCGTTTAAGTGTGGGTAAGTGCGTGTAAGTGCGTGTAAGTGCATACAAGTGCCTTTAAGTGTGTGTAAGTACGTGTAAATGCGTGTAAGTGCGTGTAAGTGCGTATAAGTATGTACAAGTCGGTGTAAGTACTTGTAAGTGTGTGTAACTGCGTATAAGAAGGAGTATGTGCGTGTAAGTGCGTGTAAGTGCGTGTAAGTGCGTGCAAGTACGTGTAAGTGCTTGTAAGTACATGTAAGTGTGTGTAAGTGTGTGTAAGTGCGTGTAAGTGCGTGTAAGTGCGTGTAACTGCGTGTACATGTGTATAAGTGTGTGTAAGTGCGTATAAGTACATGTAAGTGCGTGTAAGTGCATGTAAGTACGTGTAAGTGCGTATAAGTACGTGTAAGTGCATGTAAGTGTGTGTAAGTTCGTGTAAGAGCGTATAAGTACGTGTGATTGCAATTAACTGCATGTAAGTGCGTGTAAGTGCGTGTAAGTGCGTGTAAGTACGTGTAAGTACGTGTAAGTGTGTGCAAGTACCTGTAAGTGCGTGTAAGTGCATGTAAGTGCGTGGAAGTGCGTGTAAGTGCGTGTAAGTGCGTGTAAGTGTGTATAAATGTGTGTAAGTGCGTGTAAGTACGCGTAAGTACGTGTAATTGTGTGTCATTGCGTGTAAGTCTTTGTATGTGCATGTACGTACGTGTAAGTGCGTTTAAGTGCGTGTAAGTTTGTGTAAGTGCGTGTAAGTACGTGTAAGTGTAATTAACTGCGTGTAAGTGCGTTTAAATACGTTTTAGTGTGTGTAAGTACGTGTAAGTGCGAGTAAGTATGTGCAAGTGTGTGTAAGTACGTATAAGTGCGTGTAAGTGTGTGTAAGTGCGTGTAAGTATGTGTAAGTTTGTGTAAGTGCGTGTTAGTGCGTGTAAGTATACATAAGTGCGGGTAAGTGTGTGTAAGTACGTGTAAGTTCTTGTAAGTGCTTGTAAGTGCGTGTAATTGTGTGTAAGTGTATATAAGTGCGTGTAAGTGCGTGTAAGTATGTATAAGTACATGTAAGTGCGTGTAAGTACGTATAAGTGCTTGTAAGTGTGTGTAAGTGCATGAAAGTACATGTAAGTGCGTGTACCTGCGTGTAATTACGTGTAGCTGCGTGTACGTGTGTGTAAGGGCGTGTAAGTGCATTTAAGTGCATATAAGTGTGTGTAAGTGCGTGTAAGTGCGCGTAAGTGCGTGTAAGTGGGTGTAAGTGTGTGTAAGCGCATGTAAGTACGTGTAAGTGTTTGCAAGTATGTGTAAATACATGTAAGTGCGTGTAAGTACGTGTAAGTTCATGTAACAGCGTGTAAGTGCGTGTAAGTGCAATTAACTGCATGTAAGTACGTGTAAGTGCGTGTAAGTGCGTGTAAGTGCGTGTAAGTGCGTGTAAGTGTGTACAAGTACGTGTAAGTGCGTGTAAGTGCATGTAAGTTCAAGTAAGTACGTGTAAGTACGTGGAAGTGCGTGTAAGTGCGTATAAGTGCGTGAAAGTACCTGTAAGTGCGTGTAAGTGCGTATAAGTGCGTGTAATTGCGTGTAAGTCTTTGTATGTGCGTGTAATTACGTGTAAGTACATGTAAACTGGTGTAAGTTTGTGTAAGTACGTGTAAGTGTGTGTATGTACAATTAACTATGTGTATGTGCGTGTAAGTGCGTGTAAGTGCGTGTAAGTGTGTGTAAATGTGTGCAAGTGCGTGTAAGTGCATGTAAGTGCGTATAAGTGTGTGTAAGTGCATGTAAGTGTGTGTCTGTGCGTATAATTTGGTGTAAGTGCGTGTAAGTGTGCATACGTACGTGTAAGTAAGTGTAAGTGCGTGTAAGTTCTTGTAAGTGCTTGTAAGTACGTGTAATTGCGTGTGAGTGCGTATAAGTACGTGTAAGTGCGTGTAAGTGCGTGTAAGTGCGTGTAAGTGCTTGTAAGTGCGTGTCAGTGCGTGTAAGTGCGTAAAAGTGCATGTAAGTGCGTGTAAGTGCGTATAAGTGCATGTAAGTGCGTATCAGTTTGTGTGAGTGCATGTAAGTGCGTGTACGTGCGTGTAAGTGAGTGTAAGTGCGTGTAAGTGCGTGTAAGTGTGTGTAAGTGCTTGTAAGTGCGTGTAAGTGCGTGTAAGTGTGTGGAAGTGTGTGTAAGTGTGTGTAAGAACGTGTACTTGCGTGTAGGTGCGTGTAAGTCCGTGTCTGTACGCGTAAGTGTGTGTAAGTGCGTATAAGTGTGTATAAGTGTGTGTAAGTGTGTGTAAATGCGTGTAAGTACGTGTAAATGCATGGAAGTGCAGGTAAATGCATATAGGTGTGTGTAAGTATTTGTAAATGCGTTTAAGTTCATGTAAGTGCAT
Source organism: Penium margaritaceum (assembly GCA_023375785.1). Classification (NCBI taxonomy): domain Eukaryota; kingdom Viridiplantae; phylum Streptophyta; class Zygnematophyceae; order Desmidiales; family Peniaceae; genus Penium; species Penium margaritaceum. The sequence continues at coordinate 77,672 of SZWC01005683.1, read as the reverse complement.
GCAAGCATGTGTAAGTGCGTGTAAGTGCATGTAAGTATGTGTAAGTGCATGTAAGTGCGTGCAAGTACGTGTAAGTTTGTATAAGTGCGTGTAAGTGTATGTAAGTGCGTGTAAGTACGTGTAAGTGTGCGTAAGTTTGTGGAAGTGCGTGTGAGTGCATGTAAGTTCTTGTAAGTACATGTAAGTGCATGTGAGTACATGTAAGTGCGTGTAAGTGCATGTAAGTGCGTGTAAGTGCATGTAAGTGCGTGTAAGTACGTGTCAGTACGTGTAAGTGCGTGTAAGTGTGTGTAACTTCGTGTAAGTGCGTGTAAGTGCGGGTAAGTGCGTGTAAGTGCGTGTAAGTACGTGTAAGTGCATGTAAGTATGTGTAAGTACGTGTAAGTGCGTGTAAGTGCGTGTGAGTCCGTGTAAGTGCGTGTAAGTATGTGTATGTGCGTGGAAGTGTGTGTAAGTGTGTGCAAGTACGTGTAAGTATGTGTAAGTACGTGTAAGTACGTGTAAGTGCGTGTAAGTACGTGTAAGTACGTGTAAGTGTGTGTAAGTGCGTATAAGTGCGTGTAAGTACGTGTAAGTTTGTTTAAGTGCATGTAAATGCGTGAAAGTGTATGTAAGTGCGTGTAAGTGCGTGTAAGTACGTGTAAGTTTGTGTAAGTGCGTGTAAGTGCATGTAAGTGCATGTAAGTGTGTGTTAGTTTGTGTAAGTGCATATAAGTACGTGTAAGTACTCGTAAGTACGTATAAGTATGTGTAAGTGTGTGTAAGTGCATGTAAGTGTGTGTAATTGCGTGTAAGTGCGTGTAAGTACGTGTAAGTGCTTGTAAGTACGTACAAGTGCATGTAAGTGCGTGTAAGTGGGTGTAAGTGCGTGTAAGTATGTGTAAGTGTGTGTAAGTGTGTATAAGTGTGTGCAAGTGTGTGTAAGTATGTGTAAGTGCGTGTAACTGTGTGTAAGTGTGTGTAACTGCTTGTACATATGCAAAAGTGCGTCTAAGTGCGTATAAGTATGTGTAAGTGCGTGTAAGTGCGTGTAAGTGCATTTAAGTGTGTGTAAGTATGTGTAAATGCGTGGAAGTACGTGTAAGTGTTTGTAAGTCCATGTAAGTACGTGTAAGTGTGTGTAAGTGTGTGTAAGTTCATGTAAGTGTGTGTAAATGTATGTAAGTGCAATTAACTGCATGTAAGTGCGTGTAAGTACGTGTTAGTGCGTGTACGTGTATGTAAGTGCATGAAAGTGTGTGTAAGTACGTGTAAGTGTGTGTAAGTGCGTGTAAGTGCCTGTAAGTGTGTGTAAATGCGTGTAAGTGCCTGTAAGTGTGTGTAAGTACGTGTGAATGTGTCAGTGCGTGTAAGTGCGTGTAAGTGCGTGTAAGTGCGTGTAAGTGTGTGTAAGTGCGTGTAAGTGCGAGTAAGTGCGTGTAGGTGTGTGTAAGTATGTGTAAGTGCGTCTAACTGCGTGTAAGTGGGTGTAAGTGCATGTAAGTTCTTGTAGGTGCGTGTAAGTGCGTGTAAGTGCATGTAAGTGCGTGTAAGTTCGTGTAAGTGCATGTAAGTGCATGTAAGTACGTGTAAGTGCATGTTAGTGTGTGTAAGTGTGTGTAAGTATGTATAAGTGTGTGTAAGTATGTGTAACTGCGTTGAAGTACATGCAATTGTGTGTCAGTGTGTGTAAGTGCATGTAAGTGCGAGTAAATGTGTGTAAGTGTGTGGAACACTATGTAAGTAGGTGTAAGTCCATGTAAGTACGTATATGTGCGTATAAGTATGTGTGACTGCGTGTAAGTGCGTGTAATTGCATGTAAGTGCATGTAAGTGCATGTAAGTACGTGTAAATGCGTGTAAGTGCGTGTAAGTGTGTGTAAGTTCTTGTAAGTACTTGTAAGTGCATGTTATTGCGTGTAAGTGCATATAAGTGCGTGTAAGTACGTGTAAGTGCATGTAAGTGTGTGTAAGTGCGTGTAAGTGTATGTAAGTGTGTGTAAGTGCGTGTAAGTATGTGTAAGTGCGTGTAAGTGCGAGTAAGTGTGTGTAAATGCGTGTAAGTATGTGTAAGTATGTGTAACTATGTGTAAGTGTGTGTAAGTGCGTGTAAGTACGTGTAAGTGTGTGTAAGTGCGTGTAAGTGCGTGTAAGTACGTGTAAGTGCATATAACTTCATGTAAGTGCGTATAACTGCATGTAAGTGCGTGTTAGTGCGTATAGGTGTGTGTAAGTGCATATAACTGCGTGTAAGTGGATTTAAGTGTGTATAAGTATGTATAAGTGTGTGTAAGTGCGTGTGTGTGTAAGTGCGTGTAAGTGCGTGTACGTATGTGCAAGTATGTGTAAATGCGTGTAAGTGTGTGTAAGTGCGTGAAGTGCATATAAGTGCGTGTAAGTGCGTGTAAGTGCATGTAAGTATGTGAAAGTGCATATAAGTGCATGTAGGTGCGTGTAAGTGCGTCTAAGTGCGTGTAAGTGTGTGTAAGTGCGTATAAGTGTGTGTAAGTGTATATAAGTGCTTGTAAGTGTGTATAATTGGGTGTAAGTGCGTGCAAGTGCGTATAAGTATGTGTAAGTGCATGTAAGTGTGTGTAACTATGTGTAAGTGCGTGTAACTGCGTGTAAGTGTGTGTAAGTGCGTGTAAGTACGTGTAAGTAAGTGTAAGTGTGTGTAAGTACCTGTAAGTGCGTATAAGTGCGTGTAAGTGCATGTAAGTATTTGTAAGTACGTGTAAGCACATAGAAGTGCGTGTAAGTGCGTGTAAGTTCGTGTAACTGCGTGTAAGTGTGTGTACGTGCAATTAACTGTGTGTTAGTATGTATAAGTGCGTATACGTACGTGTAAGTGTGTGCAAGTGCATGTAAGTGCGTGTAAGTGTGTGTAACTGTGTGTAAGTGCGTGTATGTACGTGTAAGTGCGTGTAAGTGCGTGTAAGTTTGTGCAAGTGTGTGTAAGTGCGTGTAAGTACGTATAAGTGCGTGTAAGTATATGTAAGTGCGTGTAAGTGCATATTAGTGTGTGTAAGTGCGTATAAGTATATGTAAGTGTGTGTAAATGCGTGTAAGTGCATGTAAGTGCATGTAAGCACGTGCAAGTGCGTGGAACTACGTGTAAGTACGTGTAAGTGTGTGTAAGTTTGTGCAAGTGCGTGTAAGTGCGTGTGAGTGTATGTAAGTACGTGTAAGTGCGTGTAAGCACATGTAAGTGCGGGTAAGTGCATGTAAGTGCGTGTAAGTGCGTATAAGTGCGTATAAGTGTGTGTAAGTGCGTGTGAGTACGTGTAAGTACAAGTAAGTGTGTATAAGTGTGTGTAAGTTTGTGTAAGTGCATGTAAGTGTGTGTAAGTGCGTGTAAGTGTGTGTAAGTGCGTGTAAGTGCGTGTAAGTACGGATACGTGCATGTAAGTGTGTGGAAGTGTGTGTAAGTGAATGTAATGGCGTGTAATTGCGTGTAAGTGCATGTAAGGCCATGTAAGTATGTATAAGTGCGTGTAAGTGCGTGTAAGTGCAGGTAATTGCGTCTAAGTATGTGTAAGTGCCTGTAAGTGCGTGTAACTACGTGTAAGTTCGTGTAAGTATGTGTAAGTACATGTAAGTGCATGTAAGTGCATTTAACTGCTTGTAAGTGCGTATAAGTGTGTGTAAGTGCGTGTGAGTGCATGTAACTGCGTGTAAGTGCGTATAACTGCGTGTAAGTTTGTTTAAGTATGTGTAAGTGTGTGTAAGTGCGTGTAAGTACGTATAAGTGCGTGTAAGTGTGTGTAAGTACGTGTAAGTGTGTGTAATTTTGTGTAAGTGTTTGTAAGTGCGTGTAAGTACGTGAAAGTGCGTGTAAGTGTGTGTCTGTTTGTGTAAGTGCGTATAAGTGCGTGTAAGTGCAATTAACTGCACGTAAGTGCGTGTAAATGCGTGTAAATACGTGTAAGTACGCATAATTACGTGAAACTGTGTGTAACTGCGTGTAACTACGTGTAGCTATGTGTAAGTGCGTGTAAGTATGTGTAAGTGTGTGTAAGTGTGTGTAAGTGCATGTAAGTGCGTATAAGTGCATGTAAGTACGTGTGAGTGTGGTTAAGTGCATGTAAGTGCGTGTAAGTGTGTGTAAGTACATATAAGTGCGTGTATGTGTGCGTAACTACGTGTAAGTGCGTGTAAGTGCATGTAAGTGCGTGTAAGTACGTGTAAGTACGTGTAAGTGCGTGTAAGTGCTTGTAAGTGTGTGTAAGTACGTGTAAGTGCGTGCAAGTGCGTGTAACTACGTGTAAGTTCGTGTAACTACGTGTAAGTATTTGTAAGTGCGTGTAAGTGCGTGTAAGTGCATGTAAGTGTGTTTAAGTGCATGTAAGTGCGTGTAAGTGTGTGTAAGTGCGTGTAAGTGCATGTATGTGTCTGTAAGTACGTGTAAGTACGTATAAGTGCATGTAAGTGCGTGTAAGTTCGTGTAAGTACGTGAAAGTGCGTGTACGTACAATTAACTGCGTGTAAGTGTATGTAAGGGTGTGTAAGTGCGTGTAAGTGCATATAAGTGCGTGTAAGTGTGTGCAAGTGCGTGTAAGTACGTGTATGTCCGTGTAAGTACGTGTAAGTCCGTGTAAGTACGTGTAAGTGCGTGTAAGTGCGTATAAGTGAGCGTAAGTGTGTGTAAGTGCATGTAAGTGTGTATAAGTGCGTGTAAGTGCGTGTAATTGTGTGTAAGTGTTTGTAAGTTCGTGTAAGTACGTGAAAGTGCGTGTGTGTGTGTGTGTACGTTCGTGTAAGTGCGTGTATGTGCCTGTAAGTACAATTAACTGCGCGTAAGTGCGCATAAATGCGTGTAAGTATGTGTAAGTACGTATAATTACGTGAAACTGTGTGTAACTGCGTGTAACTATGTGTAACTACGTGTAACTACGTGTAACTATGTGTAAGTACGTGTAAGTGTGTGTAAGTGTGTGTAAGTGCGTGTAAGTGCATGTAAGTGTGTATAAGTGCATGTAAGTACGTGTGAGTGAGTGTAAGTGCATGTAAGTGCGTGTAAGTGTGTGTAAGTACATATAAGTGCATGTATGTGTGCGTAACTGTGTGTAAGTGCATGTAAGTGCGTGTAAGTACGTGTAAGTACGTGTAAGTATGTGTAAGTGCTTGTAAGTGCGTGTAAGTACATGTAAGTGTGTGTAAGTGTGTGTAACTACGTGTAAGTGCGTGTAACTACGTGTAAGTATGTGTAAGTACGTGTAAGTGCGTGGAGGTGCGTGTGAGTGCGTGTAAGTGCGTGTAAGTGCGTGTAAGTGTGTGTAAGTGTGTTTAAGTGCGTGTAAGTGCATGTAAGTGTCTGTAAGTGCGTGTAAGTACGTATAAGTGCGTGTAAGTGCGTGTAAGTTCGTTTAAGTACGTGAAAGTGCGTGTACGTGTAATTAACTGCGTGTAAGTGTGTGTAAGTGCGTGCAAGTGCGTGTAAGTGTATGTAAGTGCGTGTAAGTGTGTGCAAGTACGTGTAAGTGCGTTTAAGTGCGTGTAAGTACGTGTAAGTACGTGTAAGTACGTGTAAGTGCGTGTAAGTGCGTAGAAGTGCGTGTAAGTGTGTGTAAGTGCATGTAAGTGTGTGTAAGTGTGTGTAAGTGCTTGTTAGTGCGTGTAAGTGCGTGTAAGTACATGTAAGTGCGTGTTAGTGCGTGTATGTGTGTGTAAGTGCGTGTAAGTGCGTGTTAGTACGTGTAAGTGCGTGTAAGTACGTGTAAGTGCGTGAAAGTGCATGTAAGTACATGTAAGTAAGTGTAAGTGTGTGTAAGTACATGTAAGTGCATGCAGGTGCCTGTAAGTCCATGTAAGTGCGCATAAGTGCGTGTAAGTGTGTGTAAGTGCGTGTAAGTGTGTATAAGTGTGTGTAAGTACGTGTAGGTGCGTGTAAGTGCGTGTAAGTACGTGTTAGTGTATGTAAGTGCGTGTAAGTACGTACAAGTGTATGTAAGTGCGTGTAAATGCGTGTAAGTGCGTGTAAGTGCGTGTAAGCATGTGTAAGTACGTATAATCGCGTGTAAGTGCGTGTAAGTGCGTGTAAGTGCATGTAGGTGTGTGTAAGTACGTGTAAGTGTATGTAAGTGCGTGTAAGTAGGTGTAAGTGCATGTAAGTACGTGTAAGTGCATGTTAGTATGTGTAAGTGCGTGTTAGTGCGTGTAAGTGCGTGTAAGTGTGTGTGAGTGCGTGTAAGTGCATGTAAGTACGTGTAAGTGTGTGTAAGTGTGTCGGAGTGCGTGTAAGTGCGTGTCAGTACGTGTCAGTGTGGGTAAGTGTGTGTAAGTGTGTGGAAGTGCGTGTAAGTGCATGTAAGTGCATGTAGTTGCGTGTAAGTGCGTGTAAGGACATGTTAGTGCATGTAAGTGCGTGTAAGTGCGTGTAAGTGCGTGTAAGTGCGTGTAAGTATGTGTATGTGTCTATAAGTGCGTGTAAGTGTGTGTAATTGTGTGTGAGTACGTGAGAGTGCGTGTAAATGCATGTAGGTTCGTATAAGTACGTGTAAGTGCGTGTAAGTGCGTGTAAGTACGTGTAAGTGCGTGTAAGTGCATGTAAGTATGTGTACGTGCATGTAAGTCTATGTAGGTGTGTGTAAGTACGTGTAAGTATGTGTAAGTATGTGTAAGTGCGTGTAAGTGCGGAAAAGTGCTTGTGAGTGCGTGTGAGTGCGTGTAAGTGCGTGTAAGTGTGTGTAAGTACATGCAAGTGCATACAAGTACGTGTGTGTGCGTGTGTGTGCGTGTGTGTGCGTGTGTAAGTGTCTGTATGTGCGTGTTTGTGCGTGTATGTATGTGCAAGTGCGTGCAAGTGTGTGTAAGTGCATCTAAGTGTGTGTAAGTGTGTGTGAGAGTGTGAAAGTGCGTGTAAGTGCGTATAAGTATGTGGAAGTGGGTGTAAGTGTGTGTAAGTGCATGTAAGTGCATGTAAGTGCGTATAAGTCATGTAAGTGCATGAAAGTGCGTGTAAGTGCGCATAAGTGCGTGTAAGTGTGTGTAAGTACAGGTAAATACGTGTAAGTGCGTGTATGTGTGTATAAGTGTGTATAAGTGCGTGTAAGTGTGTGTAAGTGCGTGTAAGTACGTGTAAGTGCGTGTAAGTGCGTGTAAGTACGTGTACGTGTGTGTAAGTGCGTATAAGTGCGTGTAAGTTCGTGTAAGTGCGTTTACGTGCGTGTAAGTACGTGTAAGTGTGTGTAAGTGCACGTAAGTGCGTATAAGTGCGTGTACGTGCATGTAAGTGCTTGTAAGTGTGTGTAAGTGTGTTCAAGTGTGCATGTAAGTGTGTGTAAGTGCGTGTAAGTGCATGTAAGTGCGTGTAAGTCCGTGTAAGTGTGTGTAAGTGTGTGTAAGTATGCCTAAGTGCGTGTACGTGCGTGTATGTACAGGTAAGTACGCGTAAGTGCGTGTAAGTGCCTGTAAGTGCGTGTAAGTGCGTGTAAGTGCATGCAAGTGCGTGTAAGTGCGTGTAAGTGCGTGTAAGTGTGTGTAAGTGTGTGTAAGTACGCGTAAGTACGTGTAAGTGCGTGTAAGTGCATGTAAGTGCGTGTAAGTATGTGTAAGTATGTATAAGTGCGTGTAAGTGCGTGTAAGTGCGTGTAAGTGCGTGTATGTGCGTGTAAGTACTGGTAAGTGCGTGTAAGTGCGTGTAAGTGTGTGTACGTGCGGGTAAGTACGTGTAAGTGCGTGTAAGTACGCTTAAGAGTGTGTACGTATGTGTAAGTGTGTCTAAGTGCGGAATAGTACGTGTAACTGCGTGTAACTGTGTGTAAGTGCGTGTAACTGCGTATAAGTGTGTGCAAGTACGTACAAGTACGTGTAAGTGTGTGTAAGTACGCGTAAGTACGTGTAAGTGCGTATAAGTGCGTGGAAGTGCGTGGAAGTACGTGGAAGTGCGTGGAAGTGCGTAGAAGTGGGTGTAAGTACGTGTAAGTGTGTGTAAGTGCATATAAGTACGTGTAAGTACGTGTAAGTGCGTGTAAGTGCGTGTAAGTGCGTGTAAGTATGTGTAAGTATGTGTAAGTGCGTGTAAGTGTGTGTAAGTGCATGTAAGTGCGTGTTAGTGCGTGTAAGTGTGTGCAAGTACGTGTAACTGTGTGTAAGTGCGTGCAAGTGCGTGTAAGTGCGTGTAAATGTGTGTACGTACGTGTAAGTGCGTGTAAGTGCGTCTAAGTGCGTGCAAGTGTGTGTACGTATGTGTAAGTGTGTCTAAGTGCGGAATAGTACGTGTAACTGCGTGTAACTGTGTGTAAGTGCGTGTAAGTGCGTACAAGTGTTTATAAGTGCGTATAAGTGCATTTAATTGCGTGTAAATGCATATAAGTGTGTGTAAGTGCGTGTAAGTGCGTGTATGTACGTGTAAGTTCGTGTAAGTACGTGTAAGTACGTGTAAGTACGTGTAAGTGCGTGTAACTGCGTCTAAGTGTGTGTATGTGCGTGTAAGTCCATGTAAGTGCGTGCAAGTGCGTGTAACTGTGTGTAAGTGCGTGTAAGTGCGTGTAAGTACATGTAAGTGCGTGTAAGTGCATATAAGTGCGTGTAAGTGCGTGTAAGTGTGTGCAAGTGCGTGTAACAGTATATAAGTGTGTGTAAGTGCGTGTAAGTGTGTGTAAGTGTGTGTAAGTGCTTGTAAGTTTGTTTTAGTATGTGTAAGTGCGTATAACTGCATTTAACTGTGTGTAAGTACGTGTAAGTGCGTATAAGTGCGTGGAAGTGTGTGTAAGTGCGTGTAAGTGTGTGTAAGTACGTTTAAGTGTGTATAAGTGTGTGTGAGTGCGTGTAAGTGTGCATACGTACGTGTAAGTGCGTGTAAGTACGTGTAAGTGCGTGTAAGTGCGTGTAAGTACGTGTAATTGCGTGTAAGTACGTATAAGTACGTGTAAGTGCATGTAACTGCGTGTAAGTGCGTGTAAGTGTGTGTAAGTGCGTGTAAGTGCGTGTAAGTGCTTATAAGTGCATGTAAGTATGTGTAAGTGCGTGTAAGTACATGAAAGTTTGTGTAAGTGCGTGTAAGTGCGTGTAAGTGCGTATAAGTGCATGTAAGTGTGTGTTAGTGCGTACAAGTGTGTGTAACTACGTGTAAGTGTGTGTAAGTGCACATAAGTGTGTAAGTGTAACTGCGTATGAGTACGTGTAAGTGCTTGTAAGTGCGTGGAAGTATGTGTAAGTGCGTGTAAGTGTGTGTAACTGCATGTAAGTACGTGTAACTGCATTTAAGTGTGTGTAAGTACGTGTAAGTGCATGTAAGTGCGTGTAAGTTTGTGTAAGTACGTGTAAGTGTATATAAGTGCAATTAACTTTGTGTAAGTACGTGCAAGTGCGTATAAGTGCATGTAAGAGCGTATAAGTGTGTAATCTCATTCATGAACGGAAAGATTGGTACAAGGAACTAGCGTGGACCAGACTCTGGTTCCAGGCAGGTTTGTACAAACAAAGAGAGAGTAGCGGACTGCCTGCTGAACAGTACACAATCCTATACAAATGAACTACTCGCGGCCCACAAAGGCGAGGTCCGCCTCCGCTGGGCCCTCCTCTCGCCGCAGGAGATCGCGCTGAGCTCGGTCAACATCCTCCTCCAGAGCAGCGTCTGCTGCCCACTCTGCTGCACGTCGCCGGAACTGCTGGGCCTGGGCCCGCTGCAGGGTGATTGCCAGTCGCTGACTGAGCAGGGCATGGAGAGGCCGCGCCGTGCCCTCGGAACCGCCATGTCTGGCGAGGCGCCTCTCCGAAGCCGTCGTCGCTCTGCGCAAAACCTCGCCCAAGCTGCAGGAGCAGGCGCCCAGGGTCTCCATAGCAGGGAAGATGAAGTCGATCTGGTCCCGGACCGCCCGTCTGCGCCACTGGGCGTACTTCGCCTCCTTCACCCGAAGCGCCTCCTGAAGAGCCACCCCCGGCCGCGCGCGAGACGCTCGCCCCAGGGATGGGCGCTGGGGATCGGTGATGACCACGTCGAGCGCCAACAGGTGCCCCGTGGCCGCGTCGAGGCAGGTGATGTCCGGGGGACCCCCAGGGATGATCTCCTCCGGCTCCTCCCGTACGCCGCCCATGCCGCTCTCACGCATAATTGCCGCCAGCTCACGAACCACCGCGTCGTGGACAACCTTGGGCTCGCCACCCCACGGGCACCGCAGGGCGTGCTGCGGTGCACAAGGGTGGAGGCGCACCTCCGCCGGACAGGAGCAAGTCGGTGTGTGGCGGAGGTGCGCGATGGGTAACCCGAGGCGGAAGCGGCAGGAAATGCGCCAGTCCTCCGGCGCCATGTAAAGGCGGTCTGCTACGGAGCGTGGATGCGCCAGCAACCAGTCTCCACTGTGCTCGCCCTGCTCCGACGCCAGGCGCTGGAGCTGCGGGTACGCCTCCTGAGGCCCCAGATCCGTCTCGACCGCTGCCCGGAGCTCGTCCAGGCGCCACTCATGGAGCCTGGAACTGAGGTCCTGGAAAAGGCGGTGGGGGCTGCCCAGCTCACACTCTGCAAGGCCAGGCACCTCCGCGCGGAGGGACTCCGGGTAGCGCTGAAGCACCTCCTCCCTGAGGTCAGCAAAGGCCCGCGAACCCCAGGGTCCCCTGCGGGGGGGACTCCGCTGCTGCTGGCGCTGCTGAGACGGCTGCTGCGGCTGCTGCGACGGCTGCTGCGACGGCTGCTGCTGTGACGGCTGCTGCTGCTGCACCCCGGGCCGCTGCGGCTGCTGGTGCGAACCCGAGGGACCCCTGCGGGGGGGACGTCGCCGCTGCTGCTGCTGCTGCTGAGAAGGCTGCTGCGATGGCGGCTGCTGTGACGGCTGCTGCCGCTGCTCCCAGGGCTGTGGCGGCGGCTGCTGCGGGCGCTGGGGGAGGTCAGGCAGACGGAGAAGACGCACAACAGCACACCAGGACTGCAAACGGCTGCATAGGAAGGAGAGCGGGCCTAGGTCTGCCACCGGCGTGAGCCCGAGCCCCCCAAGGCGGACCGGGAGACGCGCCTGACGCTCCGCGTGGAGTACCGCCCGACCCTCCCGGTACGTTATGGACCCCGTCCAGACGGAGCAGCCGGCGGAGGCAGAGGCCGACACGGTCGTCGAAGGACCGGAGGCGCCGGACCCACCAGTCAGAGGGAGGGGTGAGGCGAGTAAGATGCTGGAGACGCTATGTGACGCACTCCCGGAGGATGCTGAAGGCCGCCTGCGCATCAGGGAGGTCGACAAGTGAGTCCAGCGTGGCCTCCACCTGCTGCACCGCCGCATCTAGTCTAGCCCTGCAGAACTCCGTCGTGCCGATGGGTGCGCCAAGAACTCCCATGCCGTCCACCACCCGCCGAACCGAGGATAGAGCAGCTGGTACCTCATCGCCCGCTGGAAGAAAGAGCTCGTACTTCTGGGGCTGGACCTCCAACCCGACCGCCGCCAGGCTCCGGCGGAGGGCAACAAAGCCCGTCTCCAGGAGGGACGCCGGACCCAGCAAATATGTGTCATCCAGGTACGCGAAGACCCGGCCAACACCCCCCATCGCGTCCTGGGCCGCCTGCAGGGCGGACTGCTGCGCCAGCGCGTACAAGAAGGGGCCAAGCGGGTCGCCCTGACGGACGCCCCTCTCTGAACGCACAACACATGGCTGCGTCCCGCCCTGATAGTAGAGGTCTGACGGCTCGGCATATACCAGGGCCAACGCTGGGACGAGACGCTCGAAGCCCAGCTGCCGGACTGCCTCGAACAGCGCCGCACGCTCCATGGAGTTGAAGGCGTTGCGGACGTCGATGCTGAGAATACCCCAATCTGGACAGAGACTCAGCTGCTCGGAGATGGTGTGGACAATAGTGTCCATGCCTGTCGGCGCCCCCACACCCTGCTGCAACGGAGCAAGCGCCTGCTGCATCTCCTGGCGGCCCGTCGTCACGATCCAGCGCGCCACCAGGCGCCAAATGGCCTCGCCGACCGCGATCGGACGCACTCCGCCGTCCGGCTTGGCGAAGGCGATGAGCTTGCTGGCCGCCAGGAAGCGCCGGGCTGTCGGGTGAAGCTGGCCACGGCAGATGGACGCCAGCAGACGAGTGAAGAGGCGGGTGAGGTGCTCATCGCCAACCACTGCCTGGCGAAGGTGGTCAAGGGTAAGGCCAGAGGGCCCAGCGGCAGACCCACGACTGCAGTCCAAGAGGGCCCTCCGGACACCGTCCGCGTCCAGGAACGCAGCTGGGGCACGGCGAGCAGACTCCGCTACCCACGCCGGGATCGGGTGCTGTGCTACTGGGTGCTTGGCCTGAAGCTGCGCCAGGACGGCGAGGCCCGGAGGAGCCAGAGAGGAGGACGAGTTGAGGGCATCCACGGCGCGGGCCGTGTTGCCCCGGCGAAACTTGGTGACAGCCCGCTGAACCCGCTGCTCTGCTGCCTCCTCACGGTGGTGCCGCAACGAACGCGGAGGGGGAGGGCGCCCGGCCGGACGCGTGTGCAGAACCGCCTCGGTCCACAGCGCCTGCAAATCCCCCGTCTCAAAGCGCGACACCAGATAGCGGACCCAGTCCGCATCGGAACCCCGGCGATGCTGCGGCCGCACGCGAAGGATGAGGCTGGGAAGCGCCAAGAGGAGGAGTGGGCCTGCAGCATCCCGTGGGCGGACCGCACAGCGAGCGAGGGGGACACGCACAGCTGCTCGGACCGCATCCACAGCTCCCGAAGGAATACGCGAGAAGACGAAGGGCGGCAGAACAGCGACGCCGAAGAGCTGGTCCCAGTCCCGGTCCTCTGCCCAGCGCCAAAGGCGCTCCCAACGGCCATCCTCCTCCTCTGCGGCGGCTCTCGCAAGACTCTCATCAAGGGCGGGTTGCTGCTGGCGGGGCTGACGGTGACGCGGGGCTGGGTCGGCCTCCTGCTGCTGCCTGTGGACGCCGTGCCGCTACGGCCCCGGACAGGATTGCTGCTGCTATTGCGGCGGCTGCTGCTGCTGCTGCGGGCCAGGCGGGTGAGGCTGCTGCCACCGCTGTAGCGGGTCCTGACGGAGCTGCTGCTGCCGCACGGGCTGCTGCTGCTGCTGGGGCTGCCGTGGCTGCCGCTGCTGCTGCTGCTGGCGCTGCTGCTGCTGGCGCTACTGCTGTGGCCGAAGCTGACGCTGCGGGCGCAGGCGCTGCTGCTGGTCATGGTGCTGCTGCTGCTGCTGCTGGCGTTGCTGCTGCTGTCGCTGCTGCTCAGCCAATGGTGCGTCCGCCGCCGCGCAGGGTGGCGGCAGAAGAGCCATGGGCCGCTGAGGTCGCTGGGACGGAGGCCGTCCAGCAGAGCCCACCCCCAGCTGAGAAGACGGCGACGACGGGGCGAGGTCTGCAGCCGCTCCTGCGGACGCGGACGCAGCACGGGCCGCAGAGACTCGCTCGAGGCGCGCCGCGAGATAGCGGCGTCGCCGGGTCGCCCGAGCCGCCTGTTGGGACTCCCGTAGCTGACGCCGACGACGCCACTCCGCCTGCCACTCCTGCGAGGTGATAACCTGCTCTGGGTCCGCCAGTCCTCCAAGAGCACGTCGCTCCGCGATCCAATCCGCACGCTCACGCGCCTCCGCCGCTGCCTCCGTACTAGCTCGGACAGGCCGCTCCGCGGGCCTCTGATCTGGGGTCTCCACGTCGGGGCGGAGGCGCCGCTCTCCTCGGATGGCCGCGTCGAAGCAGAAGTGCGAGTGACAGAAACGCCAATGGGCCCGCAGTGCCTTGCGGCTGCGACCGGCATAGGCACAGCCGAACCAGGGGCATCTCCAAGGCAGGCCACGCGTCCCTGGGCCACTCGGAGGAGTCGGAGCACGGCCCGGCGACGGCGGAGGCGAGGTCTCCCTGGCGTCGACGCCTGCATCCTAGCCCACGGCGGAAGCAGCACCCTGAGGAGAGGACCACGGCACCAAGGCCAGGGGCTCCGAGACAGGCATAGTCGGGGAAACAGGAGAAGCGGCCCCACTGCTGCGAGCACCTGCCGCCTGCTCTCCGGGCTCCGGACGAGGGGACGATGCATCGACGGGACGTGCCGAAGGCCGACGCCGGCGTCGGCAGGCCCGCTTGTGCCGAGCACGGACCGGCCCAGCTGAGGTCACCGGTGGCTGGGCCGGAGGTGGGAGGACTGCGGGCAAGTCCTGGGCACCCGGCTCCAACACGAGCTCCACGCCTGGCTGCTCCTGCTCCGCCTGCTCCTCCGGGGCATCAACGGGCGGAGTCGAGCACCGGCGCCAGGGACGGTCATCACCGTCATCCCCACCTGCGCCTGCTGCACCGCCAGCTCCCCCAGCAAACGCAGAAGGTCGCCCGCCACCCGCGGACCGCGTCTGTCGAACACCACTCCCGGAGGTAGATGGGCGCGGGCCCGACGACTGGGACTGGCTGCTGCGTTGGCGATCCTGGCCCGCAGCGCCTGGAGCTGGAACCAAGATCCCGGGCTGCACCGCCGGGACGTCCACTGGGCTCGCGTGGGGCTCCTCCGCCGGGGGAAGTGCCAGCAGGGAGCTCTGAGGCACCGCTAGGGCGCCGGTAGGGGCGACATCATCAGCTGTCTCCATGACGACCTCCTGCCCCGGGTCGCCACTGCTCGACTCGTCTGGGGCACCCGAGTTGGGCGCCAACCTGGGTGCATGTGCCGGCAGCGTGGAGACATGCGCCGCCAACCCCAGGACCTGGTGGCGAAGATGTGCCAGGGCTCCGCGACAGCGCTCCTGCTCCTGCAACTCCTGGCGCGCCTGGCCCTCAAGAAGAGTGTGCAGCCGGTGCACTGCCACTGCGACCTCATCAACCCGCGGGTCAGGGCCAGGGGAGGAGGCCGCGTGGGTGGCGAAGTCACTGCGGAGGACAGCTGATTGATGGTGAAGGTGGGCGAGCGCCTCACGAACGGATGCATGCTGCTGGTGGAGGGTGGAGAGGTGCTGGCCGACGTGGGAATCGTAGCGGAGGAAGAGCCCACGAAGCCGCTCCCGAGTGTCAGCCTGGAGCGCCGTGCACTCGTCATCCATGTCGGCGCGGAGGCGGGATAGGAGGGTGTCGAGCTCCGCGGCGGAGACTGCTGCACGGTGGGGCTGCGGCTGGTGCGACGGCTACTGCCGCTGCGGCTGCTGCTGCTGCTGGTGGTGCTGCTCCTGTCGCTGGTGGTGCCGCTGCTGCTGCTGCTGCTGGTGCTGCTGCTGCTGCTGCTGGTGCTGCTGCTGCTGCTGCTGCTGCTGAGGCTGCTGTTGCGGCTGCTGCTGCTGCTGCTGCTGAGGCTGCTGCTGCTGCGGCTCCGGCCGGATGCGGTGCTGACGCTGCTGATCTCGCAGGAGCTGCTGGAGCTTCAGCTGTAGACCCTCCAGCTGCTGTTGCTGGCGAAGCTGCGACTGCTGTAAGCGCCAGAGATGGTGGAGCTGGCCCTCCTGGTGATGCGGCATATGCTCCGGCCTGTCCTCCTGCCGCCGCTGCTGCTCTGCCGGCGGCGGCTGCTGCTGCGGGACGTCCCGGTGCAGCTGCTGGGGACCCTCCTGTTGCTGCTGCAGCGGAAACTCTGGCTGCTGCAGATGCACCCGAGCCCTAGCCGCCGCACCACTGCCGTCGCCATCCAGACGCTGGGGACCGATAGGCTGAGGCAGGAGGGGCCGAAGGCCCGAAGGCAGGCGAAGACACAGAGGACGCTGGACGACTCCCCCTTTCCGCAGGCGTCTGCGCGTGAAAGGGCGATGGGGCGGCAAAGCGGCGCCGAGGAGCCCAGCGCACAGCTCTGCCACCGGCACCTCCTTGCGCTTACCGGACATTGCTGGGCCGGCGTCCGGCGGGAGGAGGCGGGGACGCTTCTCTGGCGCAGCGACACGGATGCATACAGTCGACGGCCGCTTCCGGGCTCCCCAGAGACCAGCTGCGCGTAGGCGTGCCGTCGGCTCGTCATCGCCCGCCACGACAGGCACCGGGATCTCCTCGATACGGACAGGCGGGGGGTGGAGGAGGTCGTCCGCACACTGGAGAACGACCCCCGGGCGACGCTGGACGAGAGGTCGTCGCCCCTGCTCAGCCCACGGCAAAGCAGCCCGCGCATAGCCCCTACAAGCTAGCTGCACGCGCCATGGGCGCAACGGGAAAAGAGGGCCAGGGGGCGGCTGCCCACAGAGGGGCCAGGCCGGGAAGACCGGCGCGAGAGGGGGGGCGGCGAGAAGCGCCATCAGGCGAGCTTGCCGTTGGCGTCAGCGCCGCTGCCGCTGCCGCCAACACCGCTGGAGTCGAAGGCGGTGTCGAGGGGGAGAGGAGGGGGGGGCAAAGGCGTGGGAGGCGGAGGGAGGGTGGAAGGCGGAGGGCGGGGGGAGGGCAGGGGCG